>PVJN01017813.1:0-39968 GCA_004026805.1 Lasiurus borealis
TCTCCTCTCCTCTCCTCTCCTCTCCTCTCCTCTCCTTTCTTTTCCTTTCTTTGCTCCCCTCCCCACCCCACCCCCATTATGAGCTGTATTCATGTGCCACTCTTGGCATCTGAAGGCAAAGACAAAATATTTTCTTGGAAGAAATTCAGACATCATCAGATTCTATTTTTGTCCCCAAATCAACAGTGTCTGTGTTTAATTAAGAAGGAAATAGAGACACTGCACAAATGAGTTAAGACTGAACTGACATATCCTCCTGGTGTTATATTAAGAAACATTCATGGATCCTTGCTCCAAAATGACAAAATTGCTCCCAGAATGCGAAATGAAACAAGCTAATTCTTCATTTAGAGATAGGAATTATTAATTGGCAATGCATTAAGGCCAAACTTAATCCAGTTAAGTCTCAGTATTCCAAAACTGTGAAATAGGACTTCAAATGATAAAGCCCTTCTCAAATGTACTACACATGCCTTACCATGCACTCTCACAATTACACTCTGCACACTTTTTCATGAGCACATGGGCTTCTGAAAAACCTTATATTTGCAGTCAGGAATCCTAGATGGTAGTCCAGGCCAGTCTGCTTAACTAGGTATATGGCTTCAGTGTGTCCCTTAATTTGCCTCAGCTCTACAACTTTAGTCTAAGGAAAGAGGAGCTGATGGGTCCTAAACCTCCTTAAGCTATATTATTCCATGCTATTGATATTAGAGTAGGATCTTGAAGTAGAAGTTTCCTCCTCTTTCTCCCTGAAATAGATGATTTTTATAGCAAGTACTCCATTCTGATCTTATTCCCTCACCTTCCTTTCCTTCCACCCAAGCTCAACCTCTTCCTGCAAAGTTAGTAGCTTGATGAATGGAAGAAAAAGGCAAAGCCATTTATCCTGAAACTATCCAGCTGGTGGGAGATTTTGGCCTATAGTACATACTAATTAAATAGAGAAACATTAGAGTTAAAAAACAACAACTTCATTTACTAATTAAATGACAAGTACTCTTCTCAAATTGTTCATTTGGCTTCCTGTGCATTTGGAGAATTAATTAACAATACAATCAGGCTCTGGTTGTACAAGGCCAGTATGGATGCGACTCAAAGATACAGCTGGTTTGTGAGTTGTTGTTTTGTTGTTGTTTTATGGGAGCTACGCTCTGATGAAGAGACTGGGTCTTTCAATTTGTCTGTGTAAAATAAATTAAAATAAGTTTGTGGAGTCTTGTGAGCTCTGCACACAACTTGGTGGTACATTTAATGGTGCGTCACCTAGCCCCTGACACAGGCGTGTGTCTTGATTAGATTTCTCTAATCGTTTACTAGAAACGAGGAACATAAAGTCAGTTTGGGCTTTGATGATGTCCATATGTTGAACACTTATGAACTCTGTGATGATAATGCCTCTCGGGTATGGAACAAGCTCATCTGATAGATTAAGTTCAAAGTAGATTCATGCCTGCAGTGATGAGGAGAGGAAACAGAAACGTGGCTTCTCTTTCTGCCTTGAAAGTTAAGGTGGCCGACAGAACAGTCTTCAAAAAAGTTGCAAGTTTTTTTTATATTTGGATTTGGGAACTTGCTTTTTTGTCATTCTTTCTTCTTCTGCCATGCCCTCACCCACCTCCCATCCTGTCCTAAAGCCCCTCAGAGCGGGTCCATGTCATCAACCTAAGTGGTGATTGGAGGAGAGAGAAGGGCTGCCAGCGAGGGCAGACACTTCAAGGAGTGACAGGGAGTGGCAGGAGCTAGCAGTGCAATGAGAAAAGCTGATGGCAAGGTTTGGTCACTAGGTAGCCTCTTATGCCACAGTGAAGTTCAAGCATCAAAGAGAGAAGCTCTTGATCCTGGGAGGGCACTTGGCGAGTGTCCAGGGCTCCCTCACTCCCTGATTTAGCCAGAGTGACCCCTGTGAAGGAGTAGTAGTTAACATTCTCCCTGGAATGTTGTTGCTTCTGTTGAATGATGCTATTGGATAAACTTGAGCCGGTATTGTAATGCCGTCTTTTACAAGGATGTATGTGCTTTTTATTTTATCCTAAAAATCAGTTCCAAACTGCACAGTGATACACATGATCCCATTAGGGCATTAAACATCTTGTCCTCATTATGGCTATAGATATTGTTACTTTGACATCAGTGCCTTAGTTTTCTAGTCAATGCAGGCAATAAATAATTTGTAAACATAGATGTATTTAAAAAGAAAAGATAGTCATGAAACTTCCACAAATTTACCAATAAGTACAATCCAAACTGTGAAATCCAGTGAACATTGAAATAAATCATATTATCCCACTTTTATTTTATCCTAATGGTTTTTATAATAATGCCTTACCTTATTCACTTTTGGTGATGTAATGTTTTCTGGCCAATTTTATTTTATCTTGATACTGGGGTTGGGGGTGAGTAGGAAATCCTATGAAGAAGGTATAATAAGTATTTCGGTATCCATCCTCCATCATTACTCCTACTTCAGATCTGAACATGTCCTATTTTGCATTTTATTTATTTATTCATCCATTTCTTCAAAAACATTTACCATAATAATTATAATAACAAACATAACGGGTACAATTTCTGAGTACCTAAATTGTACCAATGAGTTTGGAATTAGAGAACCAAAATTGAATCATTCACAGTTTCTGTCCTCAGAAAACTTGAAGTGTAATGCATAAACAGTAGTATCGACATGTATTTAATAAGAGATAACTAGAAAATTTAGAAACATCGAGCAGAGGTATTTAGCCCAGCCCTAGGATCCAGCAATTTTTTTTTTGGAGTGACTGACAATATTTAGAACTCCCATAGTACTAGATTCAAGGTTTTGATATTTAGGACTAAAAAATGATTAAAAATAGTCTTCTCATGGAACTTGCAGATTCTTATGGAAAGAGAATGGTTAGCAGACGAGTAAGTATTATATATCTAGCCCAGTAGATTATACACTAAACCCTGCTTCAAAGTGGAGAGTCAAAAATGGCTTCTGAAAGAAGGGAAATCTAAGCTCAGGCCCTGAGAATCAATAGGACTCTGAGTCCATTTGGGAGGGTGAGCAGAAGAGTAGAAAGGGAACATTCATTGCAAATTTTGGGGAGCAAGTGTCCAAGGACACCAAGTCATTTTCTGTGAACTACAAAGTCATGTTCAAATTCCTTATGGTTGAATCTGAAATGGAAAGGAAAAAATAGGCTGAATGGGTAAACCGGTATGGTTGTTGGGTAGATTGTGAAATGACTTAGACATTACTTCAAGATTTCAGACTATATCATGAAGACAAATACATCTTGAGAAGATTTTCTTAACAGATAAGTAATACAATTAGTATTAAAATACTTTGAATTATTATGGCTGAACTTAAGCTAGAATCTAGACCCACTTTTCCCTCAAATTCATGTTTTCGACTAACTACAACTGCTTTGCTCTTTAGATGTGTTTTTATTATTATTATTATTATTTTTTTTTGTGCCACTTCCATAGAGGGCTTTCTTAGTGGAAAATGCATGATTATGAAGGGTTTTCTCTCCTCTCCGGCTTTGAAAAATTATTTTTCTTAAGCATGTAAAATGAAGAATCTAGCTCCATCTTAGAAATTATGTTCAGATAATTTCTACCTCTCAGCTATTACTTGTGTAGGCGGGTGAATGTCTTTTATAAATTGGTTATTAGACAGCTGAAGATACTTGTAGGTTAGAGTGACATAATTCCCATGTCCCCAGCCACACAAACAAGTTGAATGCCCTGGGTGACTTCTGTTGGAAGGATACAACCCTGCCCAGTAGTAATCGTGTGTCTAAACTTCTGCAAACTCGATGCTTTTACACTTGCCCTGCAGGTCTACACTGGACGTGTCTTATTCGGTACAACTTGATCATATCCCTGAGTCACCTTGCCTTGGCCTTCTGCCTCACTCATCCTGAGGGGTTCACTTTTAAATACAAACCAACCAATTTAGATTCTTCAGACCCCCCAAACCCTTAAAGGGCTCTCATACTCCAGGCTACTATATAGTTGCCCTAATCGCCTCAGGTCCAGGTGCCAGAAAACTTGTGATAGCCCCTATACCCCAGAGTCTCTGAAATTATTTAAATTAGCCAGTCCTACATCTGCCTGCTCTGCTTAACTTTTCTTTTCCACGGAAACGACACAAAAGAAGCTCCTCCACAGTCCATCCCTCTCTCTCTGCCTCATGGCCGGCCCCAGCCATTCCCCATGTGGCCCGCTATGGCGTGACGTGTCCTCCCTCCTTTGGCATCTGTGAGTGTAATCAACTATCTTTTTGACAGCAGTTGTCTCCAGATCTCTTGGCCCGCCATCCCTAAGTAATAATAAAACCAATTAAAACATGCCCTTACGATGGAACTGTTCAGTGTGCTCAGGGCTTCGTTTGTCAAAGCGCTTTTACACATGGAATCGCCTTTGATCATTTCTCTAATCCCTCGAGTGAAACGGTTCAGCTGTGACTCCCTCTCGTTGTGCAGAGGGGAAGAAAGGCCCAGAACCATCAATTTGTGCAGAGTCACGTGGTGACGAGGTGGCAGAGCCAGAGCTGGAAACCAGATGCCCTGATCTCAGACAAGGCTCCGGGTACCGTGCCAGGCCTGGTTGTTTCCTGAGGAATCAGAGCAAATTGCCATGTTTGTGTGATCAGCCCTTGAAAATGGGAGCAAATGGGCCTGCAGGGCCATCTGAAATAATGGCACGTCTAATTAATCAAAAGATGGTCTACAGGTAATAAATCAACTTAATTGGATAACAAATGTTTCTAAGTAAATGTTTTTTTTCCAAGTCTCTATTAGTATTCACATGAAAATAATTCATGTGTAATTAATATCAACCAGGCATATAAATTTAGGATTTTAAAAATCCTTTAACATGTTTGTCTTCTGAAATAGTTAAATTGTTTTTCCAGTGTAATCCTATTCATTTTAGCCATTTCATGAGTAAAACCTTTATTATTGTAGTGGCCTGGTGCATGAAATTCATGCTCGGGGATGGGGGGAGGTGCAGGAGGTGTCCCTCAGTCCAGCCTGCACCGTTTCCAATCTGAGACCCCTCGGGGGATGTCCAACTGCTGGTTTAAGCCCAATCCTGCAGGATTGGACATCCCTTTCCAATCCAGGACAACTGGCTCCTAACCAGTCACCTGCCTGCCTGCCTAATGTCCCAACTGCCCTCTCCTGCCAGCCTGCTCATCCCCCATTTCCCCCCGCCTCTGGCCTGATCACCCCCAACTGCCCTCCCCTCCTGGCCTGATCTCCCCTAACTGTCTTTGCCTTGGCCCTGCCTCCATGGCTTTGTCTGGAAGGACATCTGGAAGGTTTCCTGGAAGGTCTTTCAGTCTAATTAGCATATTACCCTTTTATTAGTATAAGATAATATGAAGATGTAGAAACCATACAAATACATTTGTCACTCATTCCAAATTAATGAAGAATTGGTCAGGCCATTAGATATGACCAAATCAAAATTTCTCTTATTTTTACATAGAAAAAGAAGGGCCACGTTTACCGAAACCCCATGTCCAGTTGGTGACAGCATTAGAACAATGTGTGGCAGTTCAGATCTTTGTAAATCTCCATGCCCTTCTTGTGTAAGAATTACGCTTTCATATTGTCTGCCGACTTCATGATACCATCATTTGGAGTGGACAGAGCTCCATTCGTGCTAAGCTTTACCATGTCAAGCTGAGTTAGTCTGACAATTCTGGGCCAAAATATCAATATGTCTCATGTTTCTGTTCACCCTCTTGTACTCCTTCATTTGCCAAGAGAACACACTGGCCACTGGCCCCAAACAATGAGAAGACCCACGGAAGAGATCTGAATTCAAACTCCAGTGGGAGCCAAGCTAAACAGGGCTCCAGGCAACTGTAGACCTGAGAGTGAGAAAAGAACAACTACTTGTTGTAAGAAACCACTGAGTTGTGGCGTGCTTTCTTCCAAGGCATTATTGGAACATTAGCAGATGTATATACTAGACCATTACTTCTCTGTCTTCTAATTCAAGGTTCTTCATACACACACACACACACACACACACACACACACACACACACATATATAGATAGATAGATAGATAGATAGATACACATACATGCATATACATACACATGTATATTCATTTTTATGAATTCAGCTTAATTATATATAATTTTTTTCTAAAGAGCATAAAGTCCCTCAGAAAAGTGTGATTTTGTTTATTTAGGAGCTCTTTCCCATCTAGTTAACCAAAAACTGCCAAGTAAAATTATCCTGTGAATAACCCAGAATTGTATGTTGAACTAAAAATGACTCTTTTCTATCTTATCTACTTAGTTAAGAGCAGCCTTTAATCCAAATCAGGCACTAACCCTCCCATATATTATTCTTCAGAAACCTTGAATATGGTTTTCCCCCCTATTTTTTTAAAAACATTTTATTGATTTTTTACAGAGAGGAAGGAAGAGAGATAAAAAGGCAGAAACATCGATGAGAGAGACATCAATCAGCTGCCTCCTGCACGCCCCACAATGGAGATGTGCCCGCAACCAAGGTATATGCCCCCGACCGGAATCGAACCTTGGACCTTTCAGTCTGCAGGCTGACGCTCTATCCACTGAGCCAAACCGGTCTCAGCTCCCCCCTATTTTGGTCACCTAATTATAACCCCCATCTTTAGAATACTTGATGAATCAGTCCCCTTCGAAAGGCATGGTGCTTATGAAAACGTCCCTGATAAATGTATGAAACTTTCTGACATGCGCATGGGGACAGATTTGTAAAGCACCTTATGTGCTTCTTTAATGAATAGAGTTGTGCAATTAATAAAATGATTCCGCATCTGTTATCATCAGGACATGTGATGCTTTATTTTTTGAGGGCAGAACACCGAGACTGGGAGAGATTTGCTCATAGCATGCAGCTAGAAACTGGCCTACTTCAGATTTCATGCGCTTGTCCAAATATCTCATCAAAGTTGAGATATGAAGCCAGGCAGCTAGTGGAACAAGCAGTGACAGACCTTGGCATTGTCAGGTATCACTGTGATTCAGTGAATAAGGCAGCCCCTAGTCCTCCAGGGCAAGCTGACTCCTTTGCACTCTAATCACGTGGCATTCTTTTCTTTGTGTCAATCATGGTCAAATAAGGAAAACAATCTACCTTAGGTAGTTAAGTAGAGAAAAAATTTTAATGAAGATATTTTACTTATCAATAAATACATGCTGATTCATTTACAGAGAGAAGCTGGTTTCTATGGGAATAAATTCAAGAGGAGATTCAAGCCTTTTGTGAATTTGTGATGCCCTTTGTCAAGCAGGGAAGCAAGTTCTGGAATAAGCTAATATAATCCTTTAAGAAGAAAACAAAGTCACCCCCTGGGACAAAGGTTAAAATTTATAACAAACAAACCAATAATGATTCCTGTTTTTAAAAAATATATAGAGGTTTAGGAAGGACTTTGCCCTGAGTATGGGAGGAAGATGCAACCTCTGTATAGTGTTCCGGGAAAGGGTAGGAGTAGGGCTAGCGCAGGCTGGCCTCAGCCCACAGATGCCAAGGTAATGTCTACTGACAGCTCCTATGAACCTCTGGCTGTCATCTACACCTTTTTGTTTTTTTAATATATTTTATTGATTTTTCACAGAGAGGAAGGGAAAGGGATAGAAAGTCAGAAACATCAATGAGAGAGAGACATCGATCAGCCGCCTCCTGCACACCCCACACTGGAGATGTGCCCGCAAGCAAGGTACATGCCCCTGACCGGAATCGAACCTGGGACCTTTCAGTCTGCAGGCCGACACTCTATCCATTGAGCCAAACCGTTCTCTGCTGTCGTCTACATCTTAACTGTGTCCAAAAGCAGCAGCTGGGAGTGCACCAGGATGTCACCATCACCCCGGAACACGCCAGCCAGGCGTATGTGTGGGTGTTTTTGTTAGCTGGCACTTTGACCTCTCACAAAGGTACATTCTCAGGAATTTCAAAATATTCCCCGTAGCCTCCTCAAGTGCCTTGGTGGTTGACAAGGTGAATGTTTTCTCCTTCTCAAAGTCATCTCTTACCTCATCCTAGGTTGCTTCGAAGTTCAGTTTCATGACATTTTTTTGATGTGATCAGCTATAGTGGCTTCCAGACCTTCTAGCACATATTCATCCTCAGAGCCTTCATTGTCAGTCTTCCCAGTGATGAGGTCACAGTCCTTGACAGTGAAGTGCATCGTACACGTGAATGTGCAGGCCACAGTTGTGGGGTCTTTCTTTGCACCACCAGACTGCAGCAGGTCTCAGGGGGCTTCATCTGCACTGTGACCTTCTTCAAGGTGTGGCTGTTGAATGTTTTTGTACAGTCAAAACTGAAACAATGTGTGGTCAGGAAAGGTATGTTTGGTGCAGTGTATGCCATACTCTGTCTCTGACTCAGTGAGAGCGGTAGACTCAGTTGAGGATTTGAATAGGGTCCCCAGCACATGGCACCACTGCCAACTGCTCCTGGAGGATCTCTGGCTGGGTAGCTGCCACTTCCCCATACTACTTAGCTATGGTGATGGGGTTGTTTTCTGTTCTTTGGTATGCCATGGTGTGATACCCAGGGACACGGACCTGAGGTCAAGAGGTTTTTCCAATGGTTCTAGAATGTACTGATGCAGAGCCTTCTCCAAATCAGGGAAGGATCCGGTCAAACCATTTAGGATGTAGCCTCCATTGAGGGACTTCTGCTCTGTCCCAGGACACAAATCAGCAGCCTTGCACTGGACCTGCCCCACTACATGCAATTACGATTGAGAAATCAGTATGGAGGTTACCTATTAGGGTTCTGTAATAGCTGACAGAATATTATGTAAAGGAGATGATAATGTGGCCCAGAGATTGGCAAAGGGGAAGATACCACCACTACCCATAGGTCTGATCAGATACTGAAATGGGAGGCTACTGATCCTCAAAGCTGGAGCCACCCGCAACAGATGGGAGCTAGGAAGGTCGTGATGGCTGAGACAGCTGAGGTGACAGAGGAGATGCAGCAGCTCACTGGTTTACCAACTGCCAAAGAGAGGCAAGAGCCACTTTCCTTTCCTCTTATTCTGGTTCAATTCCCCACCAGTGCTACCCTGGGCAAAAGCTAACCTGAAGCAAGTTGGCATGGATGTCTAGGAAATAAAATTTGCAAAGATCCATGCTCTGTCATGTAGAGCAGAGCGGAACGGGAAGAAGCTAGGAATTTTATAGGCAAACAGTAGGTACAGATCCTTTCTGGATTGTAAACACCTTAGGAAACGAAGTTTTAAAAGTATGACTTGTGCCCAGACTGGTTTGGCTCAGTGGATAAAGTGTCGGCTTGCAGACTGAAAGGTCCCAAGTTCGATTCCGGTCGGGGGCATGTACCTTGCTTGTGGGCACATCTCCACTGTGGGGCGTGCAGGAGGCGGCTGATCTATGTCTCTCATCGATGTTTCTGACTGTCTATCTCTCTCCCATCCTCTCTGTAAAAAATCAATAAAAATATAATTAAAAAAAAAGTAATGACTTGTGAGCAATGCCTGGTTTTAATAGGATCAGGGTAGGTGGCCCGCGCAGGTGGCAGGAGTGGCTGCCAGAGGTGAGGAGCGGAGTGACAAAGAGACCCCGGAACAGGTGTATAATCTGTCCAAAGACACACTTTGAGTTTATAGGCTTTACTGTTGCTCTTATATAGCAAGCCCTGTACTTAAGTCCTATGATTGACTCAAGGGTATTTATCTCTTGAAAATCTTAATACCCTCTCTCCCTCTCCTCTTTCCCCTTTCACAAAAAGTAAGCAAAAAGTGTGTGTGTGTGTGTGTGTGTGTGTACATACAAAGTCATTACAATCAGTGGCACACAGTCTTGGCCCCGGTCTCGCTGGCAGTATCTGATCAATGAAGGAGACATGAGGCCCACGCACTGGTCCTGTGTGTTTGGCAGTTTCTCCGAAGCTGGAATCCACTATACAAAGAGCATGCGAGCCAGGGGCACAGGGATGGAATGGAAAAGTACTCCTGAAAATGTGTCTAATTTCTTTCAGATGTCTCCTGTCGGCCTGGCTGTTGGCGTGCTTTCCTGTTTTCCATTTAATACCTTTTATAGTCACATCTTTAAATACGAGTGAAAATAAAGTTGTTTTTTTTTTAAAAAAAGGACGTCACCGACCCATATTTATACATATGCGTGAAGAATATGAAAACTTAACACATGAATAAAATGAAATAATATATAAATATATACATATACGTACTTTAAAGTAAAAGAACTTGATTAGTTTTTACCTAATTAACTTTGATTTTTCTGTCTCATTTATCGAATTCTACGGAAGAAAACAATAATAAATCATTTATAAAAATAGTCCAATTCTTTCTACTGGGAAATAGAGCCAGCCAGACTTTCTCATAAATTGTTTAGAATAATGTGAATCTACAGTGATTTTTTCTCTGATATGTGTATTTAAAGGAAGAAAATAACAACCACAAGCTTTGAAAGATGATTTTATTGGGCAGTGGTGGATAGGATTTGCCAGCAGAGGAGGAGGGGGCTATTTTGGGAAAATCTGTGCATTTCAACAAAATAATCATGCATGTCACTTCCTTGTATCATTGCTAAAGAACACAGTCTCTGTTACTAGGAAAACAAAAACAAAAGCTAGATCAGAGACTGGAATCTACAAATAGAAATGCTGATGGCTGCAAGAAGGTAAGAGAGTAAATAAATCCTTCGTTTCTCTGGGCTTCCATAAGTTTCTCTTATGGAAACTTAGATGTTATTTTAAAATATATATTTTATTGATATTTTTACAGAGAGGAAGGGAGAGGGATAGAGAGTTAGAAACATTTATGAGAAACATCCATCACCTGCCTCCTGCACGCCCCCGACTGGGGATGTGCCCGAAACCAAGGTACATGCTCTTGACTAGAATTGAACCTTGGACCTCCCGGTCAGCAGTGCGCTCTATCCACTGAGCCAAACCGGTTTTGGCATAGACTTAGGTGTTATTAACACTGGGTCTCCGAGTCAGACTCCTGAAACTTCCCCTGTTCATCAGCTGAAAAGGAAACAGCTTTCCAGCCCAGGCTCTGAAGTGCCTCCTCTTAGAAAAGATTTACCCAGAATTCATTATTTAAACATGGGTTGTCCTTCTTTCTAACGAAATGAATTGTTTAAATTAAAAATGCAAGAGGAATTGCTTAACTTACCTAATAAAAACAACTGTCCTAGAGGATATGAAACATGCTCTTAGCCTGGCCTGTGTGGCTCTGTGTTTGAGCATCAACCCAGGGACCAAGAGGTCACTGGTTTGATTCCAGATCAGCGAACATTCCTGGGCTGTGGACTTGATCCCCAGAAGTGGGTGTGGAGGAGGCAGCTGACTGATGTTTCTCTTTCATGGATGTTTCTCTCTCTATCCTTTTCCCTCCTCTTTCTCTAAAAGTTAATAAAAACAAATAAGCAAATAAAACCCCCATGCTTTAAAAAATACAAACAGATAACATGCTAGTTCAGTGCCATTCATTTCACTTTAGGGCCTCTGGGTCTCTTTTATATCTTATTTTTATTATCACACTAAGCAATTTTCAAACATTTTAATCATTACATTAAAATTGTTCCTTGTGCATTTTTATTGGATAATGAGGTCTGGCCCATTATATGGTATCATCCACTTTTTTTTGTAAGTCATTAAAACCATTGCCTGTCATTAAATATTCTTTCACAGTATTATATTGGAAGCTTAATATTCTGTTAAATTAATATAGCTCATTTTATTTAACCAATAACCTAATGTTGAACATTTAAATTATCGCCTTTTCTTCATTGCAAACAATGCTGATATGATGTAAACATCCTAAGAAAATTTCAAAATATGTTCATGCTAAGTTCTTCAGAAACATTTCTATAAGTCCCAATCCTGGATCAAAGAGTATGCATGTTAGTCTTTCAATTTAGAGATAACATCTAGACAAGTTGCATCTTTTCTTTTCAAATCCACTTTTTTTTTTTAAATTTACTGAATGCCCAGTGCGTGAAATTTGTGCACTCGGGGGAGTGGGGGTGTCCCTCAGCCCAGGCCTGGGCCTCCCTCTGTAGGGCAATTGTGGGAAGATGGCCAGGCCCCAGACCAATCGTGTCGCACCTGCCTTGGCTGGCCAGGCACCAGTGGGTGTCAAAGCATGGTCATCCATAGGTCATATAGTGGTTGTTCTGCTGCTCAGTCGTTCAGTTGATTTGCATATTATACTTTTATTATTATAGACTAGAGGCTCAGTGCACAAAATCTGCGCATGGCAGAGGGGCATCCTCTCAGCCCAGCCTGCACCCTCTCCAATGGGAACACTTTGGGGGATGTTCGACTGCCAGTATCGGACCAATTTGGGGATCAGTCCTAAACCAGTGGTCAGACATCCCTCTCACAATCTGGAACCACTGGCTCATAACTGCTCAACTGCCTGCCTGCCTGATCACCCTCAGCTGTCCCCTCCTGCTGGCCTGATTGTCCCCAACAGTCCCCTCCCCTTGCCGGCCTGGTTGCCCCTTACTGCCCCACCTGCTGGCCTGTTCGCCCCACACAGCCTGCTGTTCTTTTGTTTCATTATCCCTCACTAACCTTCCTGCCAGCCTTGTCGCCCCATGCAGCTGCTGTTCGGTCATTACTGGGAGGATGTCCCAACCAATTTGCATATTACCCTTTATTAGGATAGATTTTTCAATAGATTTCCATCTTTGAGGGGCAGAGCATTTCACTAATTCTGTGTCCCATGGCTTTAGCAGAAAGGTTGCTTCAGAATCTGGCACAAAGCAGGCCACTGCTTCCATGAGCAGGAGTTACCTTTCCCCAGGTGACCGGTTTTGTCAGGTTTGTCTCCAGAGACACTGTGTTGTTCTTTGCTTTGTACACATAAGCACATCTCTTGTCTAGGCAGCATTCTGTCTCATCTCCGACCGAAACTCCTGAGGTTTTAAGAAGAGCTGTGTGCTGCCGCTGGTTCTGGAGACCCTGTTTGTGGTCCGCTCAGCAAAGAAGGCCTTGGACATTTGTTGTTTGGAAATTCCTGTTCCCAGCAGGTCTCTAGAGCTGTGGTTCTCAACCTTCCTAATGCCGCAACCCATTAATTTCGTGATATTGGGGGGCCAGGCAGGAGCCTTACTCTAGTGCAGTGGTTCTCAACCTTCCTAATGCCGCGACCCTTTAATACAGTTCCTCATGTGGTGGTGACCCCCAACCATAAATTTATTTTCATTGCTACTTCATAACTGTAATCTTGCTACTGTTATGAACTGTAATGTAAATATCTGATAGGCAGGATGTATTTTCATTGTTACAAATTAAACATAATTAAAGCATAGTGCTTAATCACAAAAATAATATGTAATTATATATTGTGAAATATTTATTTCTAATTACAAATAAATGAAATTTTGTCTTGAATCGTGGTGTAGCATGGGCAACAGTCTTCATAGGACAACAGTAAACTACATTGCTATACTTTGCTACACCGAGGAGCGGTCTGTTGGTTCTTAAGACCATAGGAAATATATGTTTTCCGATGGTCTTAGGCAACCCCTGGGAAAGGGTTGTTCGACCCCCAAAGGGGTCTCGACCACAGGTTGAGAATCACTGCTCTAGAGGCTCAAAATGGCGGAAAAAGCTGCATCAATGTTTATTCCCATTAATGGTAGTAAAATGCTCATTTATTGACTGTATCTCTTCCAATTGTGAACATTGCCATTTATTATTTTAATCTTATTTTGAATATGCATCTTTATTTATACCAAAATGCGGCTTTTACATTTATTTAAATAGCATCCCTATGAACTGAATGGTGAATGCTTATATTCTTCAACAATAACATTAACATGTATTAATTCAGGTCCTGTGCTAAAGGTCTGGGATATATAGGTAACTGTGATAGGCAAGGGCCATGCCTACGAGAAGCTGATTGATAGGTAGTCAGGGAAGAGGATGCTATAAAAAGGGAGTTGGAGGATTTAAAAGGCTGGCAAGCTACAAGGAATTTACCTAGAGATAGGGAAGTGCCCACTAATGAAGAAGTGCGGTCATTTTTTTTTTCACTTCATTGTTACTTTTGAATTTTAAGTGCTGTTCTCCAATTAAGAATATTATTATTCCCTCAAGGATATATTTGGAAAGTACTCCTAATTGGCTATTATTTGTCTTTTAATTTTGATTTAAAATTTTCTCTTGTTGATTTTAGAAATTAATTCCTGTGCAATTTTACCATTGGCCATATTTGGAAAGATATTCTCTATAACCAAATAATAGAAATCCATACCAATAGTTTCTCTAATAATATTATGATTGCTTATATTTAAGTCTTTACATGGAATGTATTTATAATTTTATGAGATAATACTATCAGGCTTTCTGGGTTTTTGTTCTGTTTTAGAGATTATTTTTTAAGAATCTGCTGAATTGACCCAATATTTAATTTTTAATGTTCTTTGTGTTTTTTTCTCCCAATAAGTGATGGAAGTTTATGCTATTCTAAATTATTACTGTGCTTTCTGCACTTTTACATTTTATTTTTTTATATGTACCAGTGAATATCAGCTTTAATTGTCATAGTTTTATAATTTCATATAACATTTCATTAGATTAGCTCCTCCTCAACAAATTTATGTTGCAAAAACTTTTTTGATATTTTATTTTTAAGCATTTTTATTTGAATTGCTTTAATATTCTATATCAATTGTGAAAGTACTGACATAGTCCCAATATGTGCCACTATGGATTATATTCATTTTGATTATAACTCTTTAGCCAGCTCAGGATTTATTGTTATATTCCTAACTCTTTTTATTCCTATCATAGCATTTCCAGTTCTTGTTGACAGTACACAGGGTTTCAGAGCTAAAATAAAAATGTTAAATTATTAGGGAACATGTATTTGATTTCTAGAATAAATATTGGCATAGTCACTTAAAGGCTATCATTTGTTGTCAACTCTGCATCTGATCTACAATTATTCTCCAACCATCAGTCCTTTATTTGTTTTCATTTCACAGAGTTATAAAGTATATTTTCCCCTAACTCCTTGCACTAGGAAGCATGCACATCCTGTCTCTTACAATTTTGAATGTTTAAGAATATCTTGTTTTTCCCAGATATGAAACACATGGCTTACTATGCAATGTTTTCATCATAATCATTTCCTTCAAACTTGTGAACATAGGAGAAACCAAGATGGCAGCATAGGTAAACACCTAAACTGCTGTCTCGCACAAGAATTTCACAACTACAACTAAAAGACAAAACAGACATCATCCAGAACCAGAGAAAGGCTGGCTGAGTGGAAATGCTACAACTAGAAGGAAAAAGAAAAGCACAGAGACTCACAGGAGCTCTGAAAGACAGAGGTTCAGAGGCATGCACGGAGAAGGGTGGCAACTGAGTACATGGCTGGCTTTCTCAACCAGGAGGGAGACAAAAGCTCCCGACTGCTCTTAACTCCAGTTCCGGGCTGGACTTTGGCAGTGGGTGAAACTGGAAGGCGACTTTCTCTCAGAGGTGCTTGCAGCAATTACTGCAAGACACTGAGACCTGGGGGAGCCTCTTAGGGCAGGGCTCATGGGAAGCCATTGCTGTCTGCTCCACCCAGAGATCCTGCCCCACAAAGCCACTGCTGTTTGCTCTGTCCTGAGACTCTGGCAATCCAAGCTGAGTGAAGAGGCTTGGGCATGAATGGCCTGGTAATTTGAATTCTAAACTTACCTATCAAATTGCAGCTGAGTCAGTGAGACCCAGAACACCCAAAAGAAGGCCCAAAGTCCTGCAGCAACTTGCATTGCTTCACAGTTGGGCCTCATCTGGGCACCTCCAAAGCCCAACAAAGAAGAGGAATCTGCAGATCTCTCTGTAGCTCCTGCTGGGTGGCCCCTGGCAGAAGCTAAATTAGCACCTTCTTGGAGATCCAAGAGCCAGTGTACCAAGGGGTCAGAGTGGGACCATCCAGATTACAACTCCTCAGATCCATAAGGGACACACTCAGGAGGCAGACTCAGTGAGCACCAAAGCCCCACTGAAGCAAGTCTTGTCTCATTAGGGTGCCTCCAGCACAGAAGTTCTCCCTTAGTACACACAGATGATCCTCACAGTCAACTGGCCTGAAGGTCAAGTCCTCCCAGTGATACCAACAATAATCAATGCATAACTACAACAAGACTGTGCACACAGCCCACAAAGGGGTGCATCAAGAGTGTCCACCTCAGGTAACTGGGGTGGCTGAACCACTGGGCCTTATAGGATACCTAGCACACAAATCCACTCTATCAACTCAAGGAAGCAGTCAAAATGTGGAGACAAAGAAACAGGTCATAAATGACAAATGGAGGAAAGCAAATGACTGGATATAGAGTTCAAAATCATGGTTATAAGGTTTTTTCAAGAATTTTCTAGTAAAGACCAATAAATTTAGCGAGACCCTTCAGGATATGAAAAAGGACCAATTAGAAATTAAGCATACACTGATTGAAATAAAAAATAATATACAGAGATCCAACAGCAGACTAGAGGATCACAAGAATCAAGTCAAAAATTTGAAATACAAAGAAGAAAAAAACACCCAACTGGAAAAGCAAAACAGAAAAAAGAATAAAAAAATATGAAGATAGTGTAAGGATCCTCTGGGACAACTGCAAGTGTACCAACATCTGAATTATGGGGGTGCCAGAAGAAGAGAGAGAGCAAGATACTGAAAATCTATTTGAAGAAATAATGACCAAAAACTTCCCCCATCTGGTGAAAGAAATAGACTTCCAAGTCCAGAAAGCACATAGAACCCCAAACAAAAGGAATCCAAAGAGGACCACACCAAAACACATCATAATTAAAATGCCAAGAGCAAAAGACAAAGAGAGAATATTAAAAACAGCAAGAGAAAAACAGTTAGTTACCTACAAGGGAGCAACGATATGATTGTCAGATGATTTCTTGACAGAAACTATGCAGGCCAGACGGGAGTGGCAAGAATTATTCAAAGTGATGGATAGTAAGAACCTACAACCAAGATTACTCTACTCAGCAAAACTATCATTCAGAATTGAAGATCAGATAAAGAGCTTCACAATAAAAAAAAGTTAAAGGAGTTCATCACTGCCAAACCAGTATTATATGAAATGTTAAAAGGTATTTTTTTAGAAGAGGAAAAAGAAGAAAAACATAAAGATAAAAATTATGAACAACATATACATATCTATCAACAAGTGAATCTAAAAATCAAGTGAGTCAAAAAAATCTGAACAGAACAAACTGGTGAATATAATAGAATCAGGGACATAGAAAGGGAGTGGACTGACAATTCTCAGGGGGAAAGGGGTGTGGGGTGTGGGAAGAGACTGGACAAAAATCGTACACCTATGGGTGAGGGCAGTGGGGGTGGTTAAGGGCAGAGGGTGGGGTGGGAACTGGGTGGAGGGGAGCTATGAGGTGAAAAAAGAAGAACAATTGTAATAATATGAAGAATAAAGATTTATTAAAAAAAACAAACCCCTGTGAACATACATTGCTTATCTTTGGTATCTGGTGGCGCAGGGAAAAATATGCAGCTTATATTAATTGCTATTATTACTATCATCATCATTTACTTTAAGTATTTCATTTTTGGTTTTATATTATTTTCTATTCACTTGAAAATGCAGAAAAAGTTAAGCTTGCATTCTGGTATTTGTTTCTTCTTAAATATTTATTGATGCGTAGTGATTGCTAACTCAAACACAAGCATTTCTTTTACTTTAGAAATATTGTTTGTGCGATTGTTTAATGCTTCAAATCTGTACAGATGTGCCTTTCTGAGACTCTTGTAGCTTATAGGAGGTCCTGCATCTGCCATTCATATATCTCATCTCTTCTCTAACTATGGTCATGACAGTCATTGAACAGAACTATTAATTTTCCTATATTATTAGATGTTTTTCACTGCTTCTTAATTTACCAAATAAGGTTTTATTCCTATGAGATTTTTTATGATCTCAGATTATCTTTCTTTGTGATTGTTACTCTGCTCTCTTAGTTACTCTACCTTCTTGAACCATCTTATAAACGTAGAAATTATAAAACCTATAAAAATCACATTCTAAAATCTTATTCTACTAGCTTTAGGAAATATTTGTCAAACTGTTTTTCCAACTCTTTCAAAGCATTTCTCCTCGTATTGTTGACTCTTTTCATAGGCATTTTTATTTTTCTCTATTTTTCTAAGAGGAGTGATTATTCCAACAAAATCCCCATGCTATGCCAGCCAATTTTTTTTTTTTTTTGCCACATCCACATGCTTTTAGGACCCATTGTGCAAAACTCACTTTATTAGTATACTTGCTGTGACCACAGGATCCAGACAGAAGCTGTTGGCTCAATGGACTAGATTCCTGAGAAAGATGCATTCCAGCTCTTATTTGTTAGCCAATGCAGACATCAATTCATAGCAGAAGAGGCCTGGCCTTGATGATTTTTTTTTTGTTTGTTTTCTTTGTCATCCTCTTGATGATTATTCCCCTGGAAAGAATCTCTTATACAAAGGTAGAACTTTCTGTTCATTGCAAGCACTATTATCAGGAAGTCTAGCTTTCTAGCTAGTTTTCTGCTAGTTTATTGGGATATCAGTCCCCCTCCCCCTGCCCTGCGAATTAAAGGTATCAATGAGGTTGTAACATAATTTTTCCTAGTTAATTCCTAAGTACACTGCCCTTTAATAGAGAAATAAGAACTCCTTTGGCACTTTATTAAGCATATATTTCTCAAGTTTTTCAACATTAATGACATTACCTTTGAGAGCTGTTGTAGACTTATTTTTTCTCATTTTCCCCTTGTGTATGGTCATTTACATGAAAAGCATCAGAATAATGATCTAGATGCTTTAGTTA
Source organism: Lasiurus borealis (assembly GCA_004026805.1). Taxonomy (NCBI): domain Eukaryota; kingdom Metazoa; phylum Chordata; class Mammalia; order Chiroptera; family Vespertilionidae; genus Lasiurus; species Lasiurus borealis. The sequence continues at coordinate 18,851 of PVJN01017813.1, forward strand.
ATGTTTCTAGGGTATTCCAAAGTCTACAATCTAATGAGAGAGAATTATATTTCTTGAAACAAACATCAACTTTTCAATTATCTCAATAGGATGATGCCCTGAAGTAATCTGAATGTATGACAGTTGATAAGACTTTTTAAATTTATTATTAATAGCAATGACTGGACAGTAATCACTTTAGAGATGAAAAATAATATATTCAATCAGCCTACACTTACTGAATAATATTATCTTACTAATGGCAAGTGCTAAGAGGAATCCAAATATATATTACAGTTATGAGTTTTGCCTGAAATTCATTATCTATTTACAGGAAAGTAATATTTTAATGAAATAATTTATGCATAACAGTATATTATCAGATGTTGAAATTATTAGATTAATTAAATGTGTAAGTTAGAGTGTGAATATAGTAAGTAGTAAAATAATTGGGAAAAGGAGAGTTTAAGCTGCATTTTAAAGAGCAGTGAGAAATAGATTAAGCAGGAATTATACTTGGTGGGAAGTATAGTTATAATAAAGATAATTAAATAACCACTACCATCACAACTTACTATCTCCCAAGCACTTTACTGGCATAATTTTATTTAATCTTCTCAACCATTTGAGCTAACTGTAGTCCCAGTTCACAGTGAAGAAACAGGTTCAGTGAATGAGTCTGAATTTGAATGCAGACAGGGAAGCTTCCAAAGCATAAGACTTTACCTGCTACTCCTCATTCCTCAGGACCAAAGAGTAACTGTTGGTAGTAAATATAGCATATTTGGGGAACAAATATGGCTTCAGAATAAAGATGAAAATTGCTAGTTGTCAATGGGAGAACCTTTCAAAACATTATTGCATCAACAGCATTTGGACTGAAGAAGACCTGAATGTCATTTATCTCCATAGGAGACATTCTCAGTAGGTAATTTACCAAGTATTTTTAAGTATTAATAGAATATTTTCCTTTACATCTTACCTCTCAGAAGATTTCCATTGCATTTCTTGTACGGAGTAAACATAGTGGAGACCTAAACAATTTAAAGAAGGTGTCTTGAGGAACCTCGGGGGGACAGCATCAGCCAGGATTTGGGGAACTGAAATTAATGAGGAGCTGATTGAGAAAATCCTCCATACATGTGAGCTGAACTTATTTTGGCATTTAGTATCTTTACCCGAGACCAAAGGGAATAGGGAAGGATTTATTTTTATGGCTTTTTTTTTTTTTGTTAGTGGTTTAGAATTACTTCTAACATTGTATAATGAATTCTTGAATGCTACATGGAGAGACTGTGCCATGTCTCTGTTCTCAAGGAGGCTTTGAATTCCACAATGCAATGCAGGTAAAATAGAGAGTGTCTCATGAGTCATCTCTTTTCAATGAAGAAATGGCACAAGTCAGTATTTTTTCAACTGGGTTTGATGACTCTTGCATGATCTTTCTGCATCTTTTCTCTTCCACTCATCTACTATGGCTGGTTTTGGTTTTCCCTGATGTATGACTCAATGTGTTTATAGATTCTTAATTCACCACCACAATCCACTTGTGTGATTTTGGGAAAAGGATAAATCTCCACAATCTGAAAGATGTTTTTGTGAGAGATGCTCCTGACAGCATCCCTTAACATCAGCTGGACATTGCTATAAATTAGTGATTTTCAACCATTTTCATCTCATGGTGCACCTCACCTAATTAGGAAACTTCTGCAGCACACCAAATATATATATTGATCACTTGACAAAAAAGTTATAATTTTGATTAGTTTACAAAAGAAATAATAATAGTAATTACCTTTTTGTTCCAATGTGACTTTTTAAAAAATCAGGTGTCTATACTTGTATATAAGGATTTCTGGTAACTAGAATTAACCAACCAGATGCAATCTTATTAGGGAATGTGACTGATAGGACTCGACTCTATTGCCCTGCCAGTGTGGCTCAGTGGTTGAGCATCAGCCTATGAACCATGAGGCCATGGTTTGATGCTAGGTCAGGTCAAATGCCTGGGTTGCAGGTTGCATCCTCAGTGTAGGGCATGCAGGAGGCACCCAATCAGTGATTCTCTTTCATTATTGAAGTTTCTAGCTCTCTCTTCCTCTCCTTTTCTCTCTGAAATCAATAAGAACATATTTTTTGAAAAGAGGCAATTCTATTACATGACCTATATATTCATGGTTTAAGACAGGGCTGTCAGACAGTTAATATTGTATTGGCTGTTGTCATTTTTGTATTTGACAATCTAAGGGAAAAAAGTTCAGTATCCCTGACTAAATAGTGAGGTGTTGCATATTTTAAGAATTCCTGCAGCACACCAGTATGCCATGGAACACCAGTTGAAAATTGCTGCTATAAATGTTAAATATTTATTATTTAATATTTTATTATTTATTACTAGTTATGCTAAATCTTTGTTTCTAGTCTCTTCCTCTGTTTCCATTCTTAAATATCCCCATACAAATTTCTCAAGTTTTGTGTTTATTCAACACACCTCCATAGGATATCAGGCTAGGTACCCAAGATGACTTTTAGTACTTGGCATTCATATTAAGACTGGTAAGATTCTTATTTCCTTCCAGAGTGTCTTTAAAACTATTTCTTTTTGGAGGATCCATATCCCCAGGATAGATTATTATTTCTTTTCTATGCGTACCCTAATATTTGGTCCCTTAATTCTTTAATTAAAGGACACATTTATTTCAATCCTTGGCTTATTACTGTGTTGCACTGACCACAAGTTTCTTCCCATGCTGTCGCTGAGTCCTGAAAATTATCTTTTTTGCTCTTATTAATTTCTTTCCACTTGGCTTGGTTTTTATGCACATGTCCTGTTATGAAAGCTGACTAGTGAAAAGTTAACTGCACAAATCTCCGCTTAGTTTGTTGAAGGCCGTGCTGCTTAGAGAGGTAATATTTTCCTGGTACCTTGCCCAAATTCTATTATTCCTGTCTGGTATTCAAGAGGAGATGATTTTCCCTTTCCATTTTAAAGCTCTGATCCTATTGAATCACTAATACTCAAATGCTTGTTTCCAGCCTTAAGGCTGATCCAGTCTTTCAATTGTCATCAGGACAGAGGTATCAACAGTTCCCTTGGACTATGACTGATCATTCTCTGGAGGATTCATCATGCTGCTTAGTGTTTTGGTTCTTTCTAGAGACTGGAGTGCTCATTTTATGGAACAGATTTTCCCAGATCTTAATAGTGCAGGTCAAGAATTTACAAAATATAATACAAATTTTAAATAAAAAGAAATTCTTTCAGCTAACAGCAAGAGAATGACTGTTCTCTTAAACCTTCCTAAAATCCATCAATATCATTTCCAACAATTTTTAATCACCTTAGTTTAATTATTTTCACTTTTTGAGCACTATAATATTTCTTTTTTTTAAATATATTTTATTGATTTTTTACAGAGAGGAGAGGAGAGAGATAGAAAGTCAGAAACATCGATGAGAGACATCAATCAGCCACCTCCTGCACGCCTCACTGTGGAGATGTGCCTGCAAGCAAGGTACATGCCCCCAACCGGAATCTAACCCAGGACCTTTCAGTCCGCAAACCGATGCTCTATCCACTGAGCCAAACCGGTTTTGGCTATAATATTTCTTTTATCACTCGTGTAGTAGTTATTATATATTCATTCTATTGTCTTTACTTGTATCTGAGTCTTTTCCTGTAAACGTTTCTCAAGGGCACTTTATAATCTTGCATTCTCTCAAGCTATGATATTCCTTTCCCTAGTCTGAAACTCAAAGTGAACACTTTAACAGCACTCAGGAGGGTCTTCATTTCTTTCCCCTCCTGTTTCAAGTTAATTGTTATTTTTCTCTCATCAGAGGAGGGCATCTCCTAAGCACTCCCAAAGAAAACCACCTATCCATTCTGATGGGCTCGGTTTTTATTAATGTGTCCATATTATCTGATCCTCCAAATACTATGCAATATGTTAACTTATTCCTAACTCACAACCTTTTCTTTCTAAATAGTTCCAAGCCTTCCTACTCTTTTCCAGATACTTCTGTCAGTAAACAGCTTAATTTCAGTCCATTGTACTACCCATCAAACTTTTACCCTGACATTCCAGCTGGAGCTGTTCTAACTGAAGTTCACCAAATAATCTGCTACCTTTCAAAGATGAGAGCTTTCTTTTCATGAATCTTCTTTTTGAGCCTGTTGGACCATTGATTAGAAATGTGACCCTCTTTTCCTTGCACAATTTGGAAATTTTTCTTTCCATGAGGGTTTATGAAATCACTCACCTATTGGCTTTTTCTACTTTATTCCTTTTACCCTTTTACTAATTATTGCGTTGATGTTAATATTATTTAGGGTTTCATTTTTACCTTTATTCAATAATATTAATAATAACAATAATAAAATTTTTGAGTTCTACTTTATGCCAATGCCTGTTCTATGGCTTATGAGTTATCTCAATGACTAAATAAGTAGGCAAATCTCCAATGCTTATTTATGAAATTTAGGTAACTATCCTATAAAGATTAAAGGAAGAAGTGACATTAACAACTAAGCATGCTTATTCCTCAATCTACTCAAAAATTTTCATGGCTAATTTTATCCATATCGGTGATGCTAAGTATTATCTTTATTTTTCTGGTTCTAAGATCCATATCTTCAACCTTGACCTCATCTATAACCCAGATCTGTGTTTCTACATGAATCCCACCCAACTTCCTTAATTTATCTTTAACCAGAAAGAACTCTACCCACATCATGGTAGTGACCAGAGGATCATGACCTCTTGCCTTGCTCCTGCCTTATATTCTGCTCTAGGATTCCCTAATCTGTATATGTTGCCCCTGAGGCACACTCTTAAATGAATCCTCATTTCTGAAGATCTAACTCAAATATATTCTTTTATTTCTAGCTTTCCCTGACTTTCACATGCAAAATTAATCTTTGCCACATCTGTATGCTATAAAATACTCACCAACATAGCTCCATTATAATGCTTAACCCAGCATTGTAGTTTGTTTTGATTGTCATATGTTTTTTAATAAGTAGATGGTGAAATATATTAAATTATGATTGTCTTTTTATATAGGATAGAAATCAATATATTTCACATGGTATGACCTCAGTGTTCATTTCTGGGATGCACAAAATGAATATTTCTCCAACATTACATTTTAAAAGTAGAAATTTTAGGATTGGTATGTGCTTCCTTATTCATTTCTAGCTGATGTCTATAGCTAATCTAGGCCTACAGGACATAGTGCTCTCTGGACTCTACCCCACAGTTTCTCCCATGTCAAAAGCCATCTGACAGAGACAAGCACAAACATAATATAAGTAACAAGGTTGATATTGAGTAAGTGCATGGCATGAATAAATTAGTAGAACAATAAATATGTTTTTCTTAAATTCCTTGTCTTCTATTTCTGTATATCTATTACCTACCTAGATTTCTAAAACCCATTTCAAACATTATTCCCTCCATGAATCTTTTCAATAACATGCAGTTGAAAAGAATCTCTCATTTTTTTCCTGTAATTTTTTACTCTGTGTCTGTCTCTTTTATGATGCATGTCTTTACATCTGATTACTTCTACTAGCCTATAAGCAGCTGTAGGATAAAGTTTTGTTTCTTATTCCTCTTTGATAATTTTTGTGCCTACCATAGCTTTTCTAAGAGTAGGCATACAGTGGGGATGATGCCTCACATGTGGCTAATTACCAATTCCTCTTTAATTAATCTAAAATATATAGTTGAATACCTGAGGCTCATTATGTCAAGCCAATACTCATCGATTCACTTACACTGTGCCCAGACACATGCATGGACTCTGTGACTTACAGAGGAAAAGAACACATGATTGTTTTCCTCGTAGCTTTTATGAAGTCATTGGAGAAACAGACATTTACAAATGAAACTGGAGAGCTGTGTGTAATCAGATGAGTAGTTTTTTCCATTTACATCACTGCCATTTAAATGATGGAAAGAGATTCTTTCTCTGCTTCTTAATTGTGTCCAATGATTCTGAACTTCAACAGCTGGAAGTGAACAGTTTGACTGACAAAAGTCAGTGAAAACTCATGCTTGGGAAGGAGTTCAAAGGACTCTGATTACTAAGCGCGGGATTGTCAGAACCAAGTTCAGTCCATCGGGAAAAAGCTCTCATCATGAAGACTATCTAGACAGGGGAAGGAGATGAGTCAATGCAATTAGAGCCTCAAACTGTGAAACTGGAAGCTATTTGGAGAAGGTTTGATGCCGAGTTCGCTATTGGATGTGATGGCTCTGTATGGCTAACAGTAACCACCAGGCTAGTGTTAGGAACAATTTGTCCCACTCTCGGAAGAGTGCCAGTCTAAAGTACATATGTGTCCAGATTCCATCTACTCACCTCCATCCTGACTTCAATGCCATTTAGCTCTGACCCTGGCAGTTTTCTTAAGTGAGATTTGTTAGAACCCCAAATTCAAAACGTACTTATGGACTTCTGAGATCGTGGCCAGTGAGTTTATTATTAATTTTTTTTTAGTACCAATTTATGGATATGCAACTATTTGTTTTAAATAACATCTAAGCCACTGAGTGTAAGTCCCACATATGTTTTATAAAATAACTATGAAAAAATATAGAAAGGTTTAAAACTCAAAAATATGCAAAAGTACTCCCTAAACACTGAAAATGTATTTGCTGGAACTGGAAAATATTAACTTTTATTCTGAGTGCAATGGACATGAATTATGTGAAACAATGTCACTCTATGTGAAAAGGTTGCAATCCCTTCCAAGAGGAGAAGTTGCGTGCTGGTTGACCTCTGGTTCTCAGACTGTCCTCTGGCTTAGAGACCCGGCTGCTCAGTCCAGGAAGCTGAACGAGTGCCTTTCCCCTGCTACTACATAGCTACTGCTTTAAACACGATCTACAACCTCACTCTTATCAAATAAAAATAGCTTCATGTTCAACTATCTTAACACCTCAGAAGCCAGTAGATTTAAGAAAATATATATGTGTTATTCCTACTACATAGATACATTTATTCACATAAGAAAAGTGTCCCCTTTTGAGACACTTTATTTCCACATTTTGAAAAGCTATAGCAATAAATTTATTTTGTTAGGGCAGGACATTTTACTGTCATTTACCAGAAAGTTTTCTTAATAATAATGTTATCATGTCTACCGTGCAAGAATGCCCTCCCCCCAGGTATTCGTACGACTATTCTTGGCAGACATACCTGGCATTTGCAACTGAAACCTCTTAGGTAGTTTTTACTCTTTAAAACTTATAAAAAAGAGCCCAGGATATCTTAATTTGTGAGTTTTCTGGCATGATTAATGTGATATCACTGAAGTTACTTATGACTATCTCATTTCTCATATTTTAGTTGCTATGACATTACTAATGACGTCCTAGTGTATGACATTTTTTAATGCAATGTAGCAAGTATTTTCCTGTGAAAATGGCATTTTAATTGGTCAGCAACTGCTGAATATCTGCAATTTCATATGTTGCAATCAGATACAATGGTCATGAATTTTAAAAAGATATGTTGATATAAAATATTTTGGAGTACTTTTGTTTACATGCTCTCAGATCATTGAATAAGGGGTGCATTTAAAATTGTACATGTGGGTGAACAAAATCTTTAGGGAAGATGGTGAGGGTATATTTTCCCTATTTCCCCAAGTATAACTTAAAATAATGGGCATTATATAGAAAACAAATATAAAATGAGGCTGATATTTTATTAATCACTAGCTATACCTTCATGAGGTAGGACGTAAAGCATTGAGTTAGCCCCATGACTTCACAGTAAGAAACATTAAATAATAGGACAAGTGACAACTCCTATGTCATTAAGTAGATTAAATTTTCTTTTTAAAAAAATATATTTTATTGATTTTTTACAGAGAGGAAGGGATAGGGATAAAGAGTTAGAAACATGGATGAGAGAGAGATATAGATTAGCTGCCTCCTGCACTCCCCCTACTGGAGATGTGCCTGCAACCAAGGTACATGCCCTTGACCGGAATCGAACCTGGAACCTTTCAGTCCGCAGGCCCATGCTCTATCCACTGAGCCAAACCGGTTTCAGCAAGTAGATTAAATTTTCATTAGAAGAAAGGCCATTTTCCTAAGTTAAGAAGAATTCAAAAAGCACAATATAAAGATCTCAAATAATATAATATTCTTCTTTTTAACTTCATTCTTTTAAATTACATGAGCAATAAATATGTATAGTAGATGAAGTCACTTATGACTATAACTTCCAGGAAAAAAAAAAGAAATACTTTAAATTTACCTACAAAGACTTCAAGTAGTTTTCCTCTTCATTTAGAGCAAACAAGATAAATAGATGCAAAACTTGAATATTATAAAATAGAATAACTGATCATTAATTTTAGATTGCCTACTTTACCATCATACTGTAAACATGAATTACACCTATGAGGCGTTGCAGGAATTAAACAAAATTCCAGACATCAAGAGGCTTATAATTGACTTTGAAGTATAAGACTAATACAGATCCAAGAATATAATCTTCATACTAGAGCCTTACACCACACATTAAGGATGATCCAGGGTAGGAACTCAAGAGATGTGGTGAATAGATGAATGCGTGAAAGGGAAACTTATATGTAGTAAATCACAAACAAGCGAAGATGGTGAGGAGGCTTGAGTTTGTTTTGGGTGGTCAGAGAAGCCTCGCTTACGTCACTTAACTTAGGAACTGAAAGAATTAGAGAGCAGAAGAGAAAAGCAATTCTCTGGAGGGGCAACAAGAGAAAAGGTACACTACAGAAAAAGCATGCGATCTGTCTGGAGTAGACGTGCAGATATTTGACTTGGAACATGAGGCACATGAGGCAATATTGGATAGGCTCAAGTGCAAGGGTCTGTGAAAGCTTAAATAAGGAGAGCGTTTCATCTTCCGGGTATTTGAACACCTGGCTACAATCTTCACTGACTGTGCATCGTGGAGAAGCTGCTTTGGACTTTCTGGTCACCAGTGTCCTCACAGCTGTAATTAGAACACTGAAAGTGCCCCATAAATTTGTACTGAGATTGAATGAACTAAAAGTTTATTAAGGATTAACACATAGTAATCACTCCATAAAATCTGGCGACTTTGATCAGCATTTTACATATGGTAACTTGGTTAATTTTTTTTTTTAGTTCCTTTAAAAATTTTATTATTTAATATTTGGTACATGACAGATTATATGTGCTCTGTACGTTTTATGAAGCATAATAATAACCCAAGCACTTGTGAACGGACTATCCATCTTCAGAGCTAGAGCAGAACCAATATCTTGGAAGCCCCCTGTGTGTTCCTACACAGTGACAGAGGTAATCGTTATGTTGACATTTTAAATACATTTTTGGGTCATAATTTACATATAATGAAATGCAGCCACCTTGAGGGTGTAAGTCTATAAATTTTGACAAATGTGTATGTGCCACCCTGATGCCCAATGTAACAAATGAATAACCACCACCTTAACAAAGATATGAAATAATTCTATCATCCTAATAAGTTTCCTTTTTGCACCATTACAGTCAACCCCAGCTACATTTTGTCCCAAGCAACTACTGATTTGATTTTTTCCCCCAAATTCTTTATTGTTTAAAGTATTGCATATGCCTCCTTTTCCCACAATGACCTCTCTCCAGCCATTCCCACCCCCAGCAGATGTCCTCATTCCCCTAGTGTCTGGATTATGCTTAAATGCATACATACAAGTCCTTTGATCTCTTAATCACCTCTCTCCCCTCCGTTCTCTCTGAGGTTGAATGGTCTGTTCAATGCTCCCCTGTCTCTGATTTATTTTCATATGTTTATTTTGTCCACTTTAAAACTTCACATGAATGGAATCCTTTTTGGTATCTGGCTTTTTCCCTTCAACCCGATGCTTAGATTTCTCTATATTGTGTGTATCTACAATTTATTGATTATTATTGCTGAGAAGGATATGCTATGTAGACTATGCCACAACCAATGATAATTGGGTTGTTTCTAGTTTGCACTATTCTATATAATAAAGAGGTAATGTGCAAAATGACCATCACACCCTTGCACAAGATGGCACCTCCATATGGTCACAAGATTGCTGACACAGATGGCCAGCAGGGAACAGCAGTTGTAGGTGATTAGGCCAGGAGGGGAGGTCAGTTAGGGGTGACCAGGCAAGCAAAGGAGGGCAATTGGGGGTGACCAGGCCGGCAGGAGAGGGCAATTATGGGCAACCAGGCTGGCAGAGGAGGGCAGTTAGGTGTGTCCAGGCCGGCAGGGGAAGGGAGTGGGGGAGGACCAGGCCTTCAGGGAAGGGCAGTTAGTGGCAATCAGGGGCAACCAGGCTGGCAGGGGAGGGCAGTTGAAGGCGACTGGGCCAGTAGGGGAGGGAGGTGGTTAAGAGGTCAAGCAAAGGACTTGTATGCATGCATATAAGCATAACCAATGGACACAGATACTAGGGGGGTGAGGGCCGACAGGGGAGGACAGTTGGGGGCAATCAGGCAAGCAGAGAAGCAGTTAGGTGTCAATCAGGCTGGCGGGAAAGTAGTTAGGGGGTGATCAAGCTGGCAGGCAGAAGCAATTAGAGGCAGTCAGGCAGGCAGGCAGGCAAGCAGTTGGGAGCCATCAGTCCTGAATTGTGAGAGGGATATCCAACTGCTGGTTTAGGACATCCCCTGAGGGATCCCAGATTGGAGAGGGTGCAGGCTGGGCTGAGGGATACTGCCCCCTGACCCTAGAGCATGAATTTTATGCACCAGGCCTCTAGTTATGAGTAAAGCTGCTATGAACACTCATGCACAAAACTTTGTACTTCAGCTAAATACCTAGAAGTGAAAGACCTCAGTTTAGAGTAGATATTATAAGAAACTAATAAAGTGTTTTCCCACAAAATAATTTTTGTTTAACATTTCACTGCCACCAGAAATAGATGAGAGTTCTGGTAATTCTATATTCTCACCAACGATTATTATAAAACTTTACTTTTAGACATTCTTATTGGTATAAAATAGGTTTCTCTTAGTGGGTTTAATTTTCACTTACCCATGACCAACTGTGTTAAGCATCTTTTCATGTGCCGATTGGCCAGAAGTATGCCTAATCTTCTGAAGTGTCTGTCAAAGTATATTTTCTGTTTATTTTTATCAGAGTCCTTATTGTTGTTGTTTTTAACGATTGAATTATAAGAATTATTTATAAATTCTGAAAGCAAGGTGTTTTACTTTTGTCAGATATATGCGCTGTGAATATTTTCTCCTGGACTGCGATTAGCCTCTTCATATGCATAAAGGTGTCTTTGACAGAGCATAGAGTTTCAATTGTGGAAAGCATAGTTTTATTTTCTTGTATGATTTGTCCTTTTGGGGACCCAAGAAATCTTTGCTTACCTGGAAATTCTAAACATTTCCCCTTTATGTTTTCTCTTAGAAATGCAATAGTTTAACCCAACTTCTGGTGAGGGAAGGCCTAATTATCCCCATTTCAAAATCTGTGAAATGTCATGGAGAGGAAGGTGATGGAAATCACATACAGGCCTATTGAGCTTAGGGGAAAGGAGAGCGCCGGGGAGATAGGACCTGAAATGTCTGAAATCGAACCCCAAATGCTCTACCTCGGGGCTGCATGACCTTGTACAAGTAACTTCACTGCACTGGACTCAGTTTCCTCATTTTTTTTAATGGGGGGTTAGAATGGAAAGCCTTCTAGATCGCTGCGGCTCTAATGTTATAAGTAAGCAAAGCCCAATTTCCTTTATTATGTGCCAATCACAGATGCCACCGAAGCTTCACATGCCTGTTGTCAATGATGTGTAAACGCCTCCAGCCTGGCACACAGAGCAGGGGCAGGCGCTGCTGTGCCATCTCACCCCAGAGGGCTGGCCAAATTCCAACCCACGGAATTGTACCCGCCGCCCCTCCTCCCCTGTGGTTTCCGTGTTGGTTGGGATGGAGTGCGGGGGGATCCTCCACTCCAGTCCGCCCTGCCTTCTGCATCCATTGCTCTTTGCCACAAGACAACGGCAGGCCAGCCCCTGGGGAAGCTTCTAGTACAGACTCAGCACGGGGGCTGAGGGAGGATGCTTTCATGTGGGCAGCCGTGAGATCAAAGGCTTCCTATCAGTGGAAACGTCTCTGGCGACTCCTGCCAGGCACTGAGAGGAAAACCAGGGCCTGGGCGAGAGGAGGCACAGTGATGCCGATGAGGACAGAATTTGGAAGGAAGGTTACATTTTTGAAATGTTAAGGGAAATGAGAAAAATATGGTTCCAGGCGGAAACCACATACAAGCCTGTGTTTATTTCCACCGGGCGGCTGCTCCAGAGGTAACCTCACTAATTGGATTTGTTGGGTGATTTTGTTATTGGATGTTTGTTAATGAACTTGCACCATCTCATCTTGCCTGCGGCCTCCCTGGGCTGCTTGGGAAGTTTGCACAGGAAGGCAAGGGAGGTACCTGAGTGACAGGCACATATTTGTTACCCATGTAACCATATGGGCTGTATAGGGGACATTTCAAACACTTTGAAAGTCCAACGAGGCAAATGGGCTGGACACCTTGACCTTTAGAAGACACTGATGATACTGTCTAGTTCTCCCCATGAGTATGATGCTAAGCTAAATAAGCCACTCAGAGAAAAGACAAGTATCACTTGATCTCACTCATATGTGGAATCTAATAAACAAAATAAACTGATGAACAAAACAGATCCAGAGACACAGAAGCATGGAACAGACTGAGGAATCTCAGAGGGAAAGCAAGGGTGGAGAGAGATTAACCAAAATTTTATATGCACATAAAATAGACATAGATAATAGTGTGATGAAGGCCTGGAAGGGGGCGTCCATAGGAAAGAAAGGGGACATCTGCAATACTTTCAACAATAAAACTAAATTTTAAAAAAATTAAAGAAGAAAGATGATCCTAGTAGTTGAATGACAACCTGACCGAGGAGAGGGAGTAAATGGACAGAAGAAAAACTATATTACCTAGCCGATACCAGTTTGGCTCAGTGGATAGAGCATCAGCCTGCAGACTTGGGGGTTCCAGGTTCAATTCCGGGCAAGGGCATATTCATTGGTTGCTGGCACATTCCCCAGTGGGGATTGTACAGGAGGCGGCTGGTCAATGTCTCTCTCATTGATGTTTCTAACTCTCTATCCCTCTCTCTTCCTCACTGTGAAAAATTAGTAAAACATATTTTAAAAAACAAAACAAAACTGTTACCTAGGTCCTAATCTTGTCTGAGGCCACTGCTGTTTGAATAATAGTTTACTCATTTCTTTTTTTTAATCTCTCCCTACCCCAGTTTTTTTTTAAATTTTCCACGTCATATGCCTTATGAATAACCTTGTACCCAAAACATCCAGAAACCCTTGATGAAGTCTAATTTTGCAGCTTATGCCTTCACTCTCCTGCTTTTTTCTTGCAATATGAAAGGTCAGACTCCTCTGCTCTCCAACTGCACCGGCCTACAGTTTGTGATCCTGACCCCTCTGTGTGCATTGTGCATTGTTGTGTGTGTGTGTGTGTGTGTGAGTCAATGTGGTTAACCTTCACACTCTGGACTTACAAAGATTGACTTGAGAAAAATGTTGTGAGTCTTACAAGTTACTTCACTGACAAACTAATAGAACAATAAGGGTTCTCTTTATTGAAAGGAGTATATTTTCCTTTAAGGGTAACAGAATATGCCACCCCCAAAATTATGCCTCTTTGGCATTAGAATTATTTAGAGGTGATTATTTTGGGGGGAAAAGTCTATAGACAGAAGAGAAGCTCTTAAAAACAGAGAAGCTATCTTCTTGCAAGATAAACATTTTATTTATAGAGGAAATCATTTGTAAGGATGATTCTAAATTACAAGAGAATCTTACCAATGGAGAAGATACGGACATATATCTGCATAACAATTCTTTTTTTAAAACATAATTTTATTTATTTTAGAGAGGAAAAGAGAGGGAGTGAGATAAATATCAATGATGAGAGAGAATAATTGATCAGTTGCCTCCTATGTGCCCCATACTGGGATTGAGCCTGCCATCTGAGCTTATGCCCTGACTGGGAATGGAACTGTGACTTCCTGGTTCAGGGGTCAATGCTTGACCACTAAGCAACACCGGCTGGACTGCATAATAATTCTTACCCTAATTTACCTTGCTTTTCCTAATAACCTCCCATAACTGACCCTCCCCTACTCCTTTTTTCTTTCTTTAGTTGACGATTGTATATGACATGGTATATTGGGCCTTCTTGAGGAGCTACTCAATTTTTCTGGGTGTCTCTCAGGTATATGTGAGGCATTCATGTTAATAAAATTCTGTTTGTGTTTCTCTTTCTACTAAAATTCTTATTAAGTCTCAGGAAAAATTGTTTTCCTCCATGGCATTCTTTGTGTCATTATTCAATTTAGCAAAAGTTTCTTATTAAGCATTGCTCTTAACATGAAGAGCAGAATCACAGTTTATTATTCCCAGAAATGCCCCTCCCCCCTTTTCCTCTTCCATAGTGCTGTCTTTATTTATTTTGTCATCTGTTATAACTGCTTAAGATATGCCTTTCTCTTTAACTCAGTGGTTCTCAACCTTCCTAATGCCACGACCCTTTAATACAGTTCCTCATGTTGTGGTGATCCCCAACCATAAAATCATTTTCGTTGCTACTTCATAACTGTAATGTTGCTACTGTTATGAATCGTAATGTAAATATCTTAGGTGACCCTGCTAGTGGTTCTCAACCTGTGGTCATGAACCCACGGGTTGAGAACCACTGCTTAGAGCCTAAGACCATCAGAAAACACAGATATTTACATTATGATTCATAACAGTAGCAACATTACAGTTATGAAGTAGCAACGAAAATAATTTTATGGTTGGGGGTCACCACAATATAAGGAACTGTATTAAAGGGTCGCGGCATTAGAAAGGTCGAGAACCACTGCTTTAACTTTAGTTCTTTTAAGGTCCCTGTTGCCAGGAAGCAGAGGCTACCATGAAAATATTATGCCATTAGCTTTAATGTTCATAAAGCTATTACCTCTTTGCAGTGTAATCCATCTTGTCTTCCTAGGACCCACAGAGAAGCAGTCTGTAAGAAAAAAAAAGAATAAAGGAATTGATGATATCATTCTGTCACAGTAACTAAATTTCCGTGAACTACTCATGTAATTTTTTTGCTGGCTCAAATTTGAAAATATAAATATCTGTTTCACCACAATCACAAGGATATAGAGAAAAATAGATGTATTCATTCAAAAATATTTGTTGAATTCCTGCTTTTAAAGCGTACATAATACTATTGTTGGAACTGTAATGAATAAGATTTATTTCCTGCTCTCGAATTTCCTATGTTCTAAAAAAGACATAATAATAGAATGGAATAGTGGAATAAATGCATTCAAAGGCATGGTGGGATCTCCATGGAAGCTTTCATGGGGAAAGAATCCTCTGTACTGGTACTAGAAGCACGATGGGGTGGACTGTATCACATCTAGGGATGACTGTAGCAAACTGCATTTCAAAAGAACTGCTCTGAAAACAGTGGTCCGAAAGAATGTTGAAGAAAACTGGCTGTCTCAAAGCCAGTTTTGAAAAAGTGCTTTTCTACCAATAAGTGCAATGTACTAATAAATGAAACAGATGATCATCGTTATAAAACCCCAGTGGAAACTGTATTATATAATTTTCGTTCCACATTGGAAATCCCTAAAGGCAAATACATTGACACTCAGTGCTAATTTTTTAAGCATGGTGAAGTTGGTGGCAGAGAAAGGTGGAGGGCAGAAAGCCCTAAGCAAGACTTCTAATATTCCTCTCCAGCATGAGCTTTGCTCAGAGGCCTTTCCTCACCCTCTTCCATGGACTTTGGCTCCAAATAATAAACACGGCCACTTAGAAACCACTTGAATTTCCTTCGAATAGGAAAAAGCTGCAATAGTTTCCCAGGGCCACAATAACAGATTACAACCAACATGGCCACTTAAAGCAACAGAACATTTACTCTCTCATTGGAAATCTAAACCTGGAGGCCAGGAGTCTGAGGTGAAGGATCGCACTCTGTCTGAAGTTTCTAGGAGAAAAATTTTTCTGGTGTTTTAACATTTGATGGCTTCAGATGTGTCGTGGCATCACTATCATTTCCATTTTTTAAGGCAGCCATAGCAAAGTACCACATACAAAGTACCACCACTGGGATTTATTTCCTCACAGTTCTGAAGGCTAGAAGTCTAAGATTAAGGTGTTGGCAGAGTTGGTTTCATTTGAAGGCTTCTCTCCTTGGCTCATAGATGGCTGTATTCTCCCTCTGTCTTTAGGTGGTCTTTGTTCTATGTATGCATGTGTCTTCATCTCCTTTTCTTATAAAGACAGAAATAATATTAGAGTACTGTCCACCCTAATAAACTTATTGAATATTAATTATCCCTTTTAAGGCCTTACCTCCAAATGAAGCCATATGCTGAAGTACTGGGTATCAGGACTTTGCCACATGAATATGCGAGCCACAATCCCATCACAACCACAGTCTCTGCCTCCACCTTCATATTGCTGCCTCCTCTTTCTTCTTCTCTTCTGCCTGTGTTAATTCATCCTCTGCCTTTCTCTTATCGGGGTACTTGTCATTTGGTTCAGGGCCCACCCAGATAATCCATAATTATCCCCTCATCTCAAGGTCCTTGCATTTATTGTATCTGCAATTCTGGGGACTAGGGAATGGACATATTTTTATTTTTATTTTTATTTTTGGAAAGTTATTCAGTGCACTACAGTTGTGTTCTATCAAAATATTAGTTACCCTAAGTCTTTCCTTAATTATTTTTTTTCTTTTTAGTAGTATGAAGAATTATAGTTCAATTTAAATGGAAATACCATTTCCTAGTGGAGGGGGAATACCACTACATAGACACATTACAGCATAATCAGAAATATTTTGTCTTATCTGTCACTTTTTAACGTGATACTTTAACACCAAATATTCAGATAGCATCAAGATTTCTGATTCTTGGCCAATTTCTTAAAAATATCTTTGTATTGACTTCAGAGAGGAAGCCTGCAACCTGGGCATGTGCCCTGACCTGGAGTAACCTCCTGGCTCATAGGGTTGGCATTCAACCACTGAGCCACCACGGCCGGGCTCTTGGCTAAAATTTAGCAAGTTTTTCTGAATCCGTATTTAGGGAAGAGATAGCAGGGGAAAGCAGGAATGACATTTCTCCATAGTAAGATTTATGACTGCTATAAACAATTTGGTTCTAATTTGTCACTTAAAATAATTTGTAAATGTTTAATAAAGATGCAGATCATCTACAAATTTACTTAATCATTTTTATTAGACTACTTATGCAAAAAAGAACTAGTCCTATAAACATCTAATTTAAGACACTATTAAAAATATTAATTGAGCAAGCAACTATTAAGTGCCCAGCTATTGTCAAATTAATATTGAAAACCTATCCTGTTGATTCTCATTGTTCTTAAAGTCAGCACCACGTTGCTTTGTGCTAAGACTTATACAATTATGAGTCTTATAGGACAGAAAAGAACAGGTTGTCTAGGTGACCAAGAGTGACATTTAGGAAGCAGTGAAATAAGCAGTTCAGAGTGGCCAGAGGAAAAGGTTCTTCAGAGACTATGACAAAAGAAAAGACTGCAAGGGCTCTTTCAGAGTGAGCTCAGCACAGCGTGCTTAAGAATTTGCATCTTGTCTATTAGGCAAAAAGACATCATTGAAAATGTGATCAAAATGGGGAGAATGGTATAATCCAACTTTAGAAATGAAAATATAAACCTGGTATAATTTTGCAAAGTAAGAAATAAAATTAATACCAATACCATATTTTTCAGAGTACATAAAAGGAGACCTAACTATGAAAGATATACTATGTGAATATGAAATTTCTTCCCTTATAATTGATCAACTCACTGTACTCTTAATTGGTATAATTTCTATTAGTTTGTGTTGTTTTTTTTTTTGTTGTTGTTGTTGTTGATCCTCACCCAAGGATACCTTTCCATTGACTTTTTAGAGAGAGTGGGAGGGAGAGGAGAGACAGAGAGAGATAAACATCAATGTAAGAGAGACACATTGATTGGTTGCTTCCCACATGCCCCTGATCAGGATTGGGGATCTTACTTGCAACCAAGGTGTATGATCTTGTAGGAATCAAACCTGGGACTCTTCAGTCCTCCGTTGCTGTCCTATCCACTGAGGCAGACAAACTAGGGCTATTAGTGTGCCTTTTAACTATGGAAGCTACTTCTATATTTCAAGTAAAAAAATAGACATTAAAAAGAGCCAGCAGTTTTTTGTTTGTTTTTTTTAAAAAAAGGTAAGATGGTAGAGGGAACATATAAAACATTAAAATACATCACAAAGCTGCTGTAATTAAAACAGTTTGTCCCCAGCATAGGAAGACTAACAGCAATGAAATGGAACAGCAGGAAGGTTTCTATAAATACTCATAAGTATACATAAGATTTAATAGATGATGAAGTCATTACTAAAAAAAATTTCACCCTTAGCTTCTTTCACACACACACACACACACACACACACACACCACAATTAATTATAGGTGGATAAAAGTAAAACATGAAAAGGATCTTGAAAAAAATACTCCAGAACACCAATGAAAAAAAAAATTTAATGTTCAGGGAAAAAGTTTATGATACAAGATTTAAAAAATAAGATAAAAATTTAAAATATTTTAATCAGTATTTTATTTATAAAAATAAGTAAACTGAACAAAGATATTACCAAGTGAAAAAAACATCAACACAAAATATCGTTGCTATTTTTATGCAGCTAACATATTTTAAATATCACTGAGAATCAATATTTAGAAAGATCTATATTCACATAAGATGCTTATTACATGTGCCAAGTTTCTTATAAATAAAAATCTAAAATAAGACAAAGAGAATGTGTGAAGAGGTACTTAAAAAGGAAGAGTGACTTTTAAACATATGAAAAGTATTGGTGGGAGTGTGAGAAAAGATGCTCTCTCAACACATTTTGGTGTAAGTACCAACTGATGCAATCTGTTAAGGGTACATCTTCCCCAGTCTTCTATTATTGACAATAATCATGGATTCATTTTACTCCCTGCTGCTTTCCTTTTATTTATTTTATGTAAATACTAGTGGTGCAGTGCATAGGATTCCTGTATATTAAAAGGGAATTAGAGGAAATATTTTAATATTGTTATTTGCCCTTTCTCTATAATAGAAGTGTCCGCCCAGCCCCACTCCCATTGAGTGACACCAAGACCTAGCTGGCCCCACCTCCATTCAGCCCCACTAGGTGGGGGACACAGCCTCATGTCCCGGGGCCAGGGCAGGGGGTGCAGTCTCAGGCCCTGGCACTGGAGTGGGGGGCACTGGTGCTGGAGCAGGGAGCAAGGCCTCAGGTTCTCCATCTAGCCCCACTGGGCAGGGAACGTGACCTCAAGTTCCTCATCCTGATGCCAAGTCGGGGAGGGAGGGGGGAGGACAAAACCTCAGACCCCTGCTGTGATGGCGTGATGGCAGGATGACCATTCGCATATTAGCCTTTTATTATGATGATACTGTAGGTCCTTGGGTTACATCAAAGATCCATTCCTATGGCACAATGTAATGCTATTTTCTCTGTAAGTCAGGACCTACCTACATCAGCACCTATGTCACATGGAGCACATACACAGCGGTAATGAAGTGAAAGAATAAAAAAAATTTAAAAGAAAGGTAAAAATTCCTGACCCTGTGGTAAATAAATAATAAAAAAACAAAGCACATATGTACCTATGTTGAAATGACAGAAATATATATATATATATATATATATATATATATATATATATATATATATATTTTTTATAAATAAATATATATTTTTAAATATATATTTATAAATATATATTTATAAATTTTATAAATAAATATATATTTTTATAAATAAATATATATATAAAATATATATATATTTTTTATAAATAAATGGGAGATGGCGGTGTAACCACGAAATGATGTACATTGAGTCCAACATAACCCAAGGACTGCCTGTATTTTTATTGACTTCAGAGAGAAAGGGAGAGGGATAGAGAGATAGAAAAATCAATGATGAGAGAGAATCACTGATTAGCTGCCTCCTGCATAACCCCCAGCTGGGGACTGAGCCTGCAACCAGAACATGTGCCTTGATCGCTAATCAAACCTTGACCTCCTGGTTCATAGGTTGACATTCAACCACTGAGCAACACTGTCTGGGCCCTTTTCTTTTTAATTATTAGGGTACAACAAAGAGAATTTTACTAGTTGAATAGTCCAAAGTACTTAACATTGGGAAACACTGATCTAGTCTTACCTTCATTTTTATAATTACAAAGGACACAAAGCAATGTTTTAAATGCCTGTCTTTTATCATCTCCCAAAGGGCAGCATCTGGACAAGCCTGAACTGACTTCTATGGTATTAGCGGTTCTATACTCACTACTTATGAGGTAGTTTTGACTTTGATTTCACACTGTGGGTGTGACTGTGATTTTCCTTAATGAAGGAAAGAGCCAAATTCATACCAGTCAGAGAGTAGGACTTACCTGATGTGAATAAAACAGCAACTTCCCTAACACAATTCCGTGATAAGAGGCTGGTGCAGCGATGTTCACAATTCTCCAAACGGGATGAGTTTACAATCCCTAGAACCCGATGAGTGTTGGTGGTTTTGGGAGAAGAGGAAGTTCATAGCGTGGGTCTCAAATTAGGAACCTGATTGGGGTTGTTTTGGTTAGGGATGAGTAAGCTGAGGTTCAGAACGAGTAGCTTTAAACATATTTTTTTCTCTTTGCAAAAATCCAGTTTGGCAAAAGCAAAACATTCTTTCTTTTGTCCGGCAGTTTCCCTTAATTATTAAACACATGTGGATGCTGATGGAAACTTAATCCATGTGTTTCTCATTCACTTGCATTCACTACATCAAGGGCTCTTTCATAACAGCCTTTGACGTGAAAAGAAGCATTCTGGGGCCTTTTCCTTAGGAACAGGAAATGCTTTTCTGCCAAGAAGTTAGTGAACTTTAACCCCCAAAGATTTAAATTCCACTGGAAATGCTGAAGCTAAAAAAAAAAAAAAAAATGGCACAAGATTTAACTTGGCAAGACGTGTCCCCCCAGTCCTTA
>PVJN01017814.1:0-39955 GCA_004026805.1 Lasiurus borealis
TTGTATTCGTTGTGAACATTTTAAAATATGGAGATTTCACAAACATTTCTGGGTTTCTTCTGACTTCTTTTGAATAATTGGGAGAGCTGACATTTGGGGCCCGCGTTCCTGCCAGTGACAGCCAGCTGGAGCTGAGTCGTAGCTCACAGAGGGCCCAGTCTCCCCAGTTCCCAGCCTCCATCACGTTTCCCTGACAGGAAGACAGGATCAATTGCCATCTGCCATTACCCTTGAGTGGCGGTTTTCCTCAGAGTTGAAAGGAAAGCACAGGCATTAGACCAGGAACAGAATTTAGAGCCCAGACATAAAAGCATGTATGGTCAACTAACTATTGACAAGGTGCCAAGAGCACACAATGGGGAAGGGACAATCTCTTCGATGTATCTGCATACAAAGGAGTGAAATGGGACCACATCTTACCCTACTCATAAAATGAACGTGAAATGATGTAAAACCTGAAACCATAAAAGCCCAAGAAGAAACACAGGGAAAAAGACTTTGACTTTGGTCTTGCCAATGAGTTCTTATATAAGACATCATCAGCAAAAGCAACTAAAATAAGAGGAACTGCATTGAAATGCTGCTGTACAACAAATAAACATAAATTGAAGAGGCAACCTACAAAATGGTAGAGAATTTTCACAAACTATATATCTGATCTGGGATTAACATCCAAAATATATAAAGAACTCATACAACTCAACAGTAAAAAAAACGGACTAACCTATGGACACAGACAATAATGCTGTGAAGGCATGGGGAGGAGATAGAAGCAGGGTGGGGGGTCAATGGGGAAATATGGGGTGCATCCTGTAACACCTTCAATAATAAAGATAAATATTTTTAAAATGGGCAAAGAAACTGAATAGACATTTTATCAAAGAAGACATTTGATTTCTATGTATCAACTACCCCACACCACCATCCTCTCCCTTGCTAGTTTAAGAATCCTTTTAGATCCTTTTTTTACTGTCAAAATTTATTTTATGATGACTCGGTTGAGAAAGGAACTGGCAAAAGAACCAAGTAGAGATTTTAGTCATTGGTTTCATAGAGTATTCACTAGGGGACCAGCAAAATGTAGATTTAAATTCCAGCTTTACCACTCACTATTTTGGCTTGAATTTTCCAATAGCAGAGCCTGAGATGAAGATGCGTGAGCAGGTACTTTATTGAGGAATATGACCCCCAAATGAGGAGTAGGGAAGAAGAAAAACATCAATAAAATGGAGCATTAACTGGTGCACACAACTGGTTCCTTCACACAGGACCTTCTGAGGGGTCACAGAACCTGTTTCAGACCCATCAGGCAGGGACACAAGCCTTACCCACTAGTTCCTGTCCCAGTGATGGAGGGCTTCCCCTGGATGTATTAACACCACAGAAGTGCATGAGGTGAAGACGTAGCCTTGGCTGATACCAGTGGTGCGGCCAAGGAGATGTGAGGTGGTGAACACAGGCATCCTGTGCCATGACTGCAGTCAAATACTTCATTTTTGGAAAGCTCAGTTTCCCCTCCCACCAAATAGGCTTACACTAGTACTTCCCCTTTAGGAATATAGAGAGGATATACTCAAATAATCCATGTAAAACTCACAGCAAAATTCCCAGCACATAGTAAAGACTGGCTGTTTCAAACAGAAGCTCTTACCGCCAGGACTGTGCATTATGGAGGGCCCTAATCTGACAGCACTGCAGCAACAATCAATGAGATCAAATAATCCTATCTAATAAAGAGGGGGTATGCTAATTGACCATCACTCCATCACAAAGCTGGCTGTACCCACAGCTGAGGCCAAGTTCCCATAAGGAGCCTTAACGAGCAATCAGCAGGGACCTGAGGCTACGCCCTCCTCTGCCCCCATGGGGCTGGACAGGGGACCTCAGGCTGTGCCCCCTGTCCTGGCGTCAGACTGGGTGACCTCGGGCTGTACCCCCCCACCCACCCAAGTGCCAAGCCAGGGGACCTGAGGTCATACCCCCCGCCCAGTGGGGCTAGATGAGGGACCTCAAGGTGCGCTTCCCATCTGGTGCTGGGTTAGGGGACTTCAGGCTGCTCCTCCCACCCCAGGGCCAGGTCAGGGGACTTCGGGCCATGCCCCTCAACAAGTGGGGCTTGACAGGGACCTCAGATCATGCCCTTGGTCAGGGAACCTGAGGCTGTGCCCCCCTGCCTGGCTGGGCTTGACAGGGGACCCCAAATTGTGCCCCCCACCCAGCAGGGCTTGATGGGGGACTTCAAGGTTTACTCCCAGTGCTGGGTCAGGGGAACTCAGGCCATGCCCCCGCCCAGCAGGGCTTGACAGGGGACCTCAGGCCATGTCCCCCACCTGGCTTGATGGAGGTCCTCAAGGCACGGTCCCTGCCTGGTCTGGACAGGAGGACCTCAGGCCATACCCCTCGTCCTGGCACTGGGCCAGAAAACCTGAGGCTACTCCCTCTGCCCAGCAGGGCTTGACAAGGGTGGCACTGGCTGAGTTTGGATCTAGCCCAATGAGGGAGGGGGCGGGTCTGGGTTTCATGCAGTTTTGAGGTGCATGTGGGTGGGCAGGGACTTGACTCTGGATCTCGTGGCATGCCCCAGACTCTGACAGGAAGAAGGATTTCATACACATTTTACTAATTTTCTTTCATCTCTGACACTTCTATTATAGAGAAATGGCAAATAGCAATATTAAATTATTTCCTCTAATTAATCCCCTTTTAATGTGCACAAATTTCATGCACCGGGTCACCAGTTATGACTATAATTAGCAAGAGATTGCACACTGGCTGCTACTAGGCTAGTTCTGACCCATAGACATCTATTCTTTTGCCTTTCTGCTCCACACACACACACACACACACACACACAAATCAGAAACTACTTGCCAACATTTGAAATATCAAAGAAAGCATTTTCATACACAATTCAGATTTCCAGCCCACCCTCAAAATATGGAAAGATCTGTCCTCACTCAGCTGGCATCCCTACGCTCCGCTGACACCGACTAGCGGAGACCCTATTAGGTGGGGCATGTTTTCTCCAATTTGCCACTGTGCCCTCTGAGTTATTTCACTTATTCACAGAATGCTACCTAGTGGACATTTGTGTTTGAAACCCCTAGACTAAAACTTAACCTAGAAAGGCAATGTGTCTGGAAATCCTGTCAGGACCCGAGGAAGAAAAATTCTGAAAGTGACCGGGCCTTTGTTTTCCTGCGAGGCCCCTGGAGCCCCGGGTCCCTGGTATGGAGGCTTCATGGAGCCTGCTACGGTGTGTGGTTCCAGCGAGTCTGGCTATTACCAACCTGAGGCTGAGGTCACCCCAGATGCTCCCGGTGCCTGCAACTCTGTTTATTTCATTCTGGTTCATACCAGAGATTTATTTTTATGAACAGTGAACATTTTTTGTAACATTCCCTCATTTAACCTTCATTATCAAAGTCTCTGCCCAAAGCCCATATAAGCACCATTATTGCCCATATAACATTTTCCAACATAAACCATTTAAGGCATTTTTTTCCATTTTTATTTATTTCTCTTCGGTTACATTTCATTTGAAATGTGCATGGTGGAGAATGTATCTTGTTTTTATGTTGTTTCATATAGACCATAAGCCCTAATGGTGGGGCTGCCTATTTTGGAGGTTAACAAGCAATGGAGACATTCATCATAGGGAACAAACAACCAGGAAATGCTGGCCTCTTTAAAAAAAAAAAAAAAAAAAGGTACTAGAAGGAGTTTTGTGTGACTGGGGAAGCCGAAAGGAAAATAACCCAGCTTCTTTGTCTCCTCTGAAAGCCAAGGAAAGAAGCATGGTAGCTCCACAAGAAGAAACTGAGAAGATCTAGAAGCACAGTGTTGTAATATCACTCCTCATACCACACGTTAACATGCAAATTCTCCGTGGACAGTGACAGCAATAGTAAGCAAACCCCTGCATCTGTAGTACCTGGCCGGGGGCTGGTCAAAGTGAGCAATTTAACAAAAGTCTGAACTTGACTCTAAGAAACTCAACTCAACTGACTTAAGCAAAAATGGTAATATATTGACTCATAAAGTTGATAAGTTTAAAATCTTCAGGCACAGCTGTATGCAGGAACTAAAATACTGCCTTTACATCTATCTATCTATCTATCTATCTATCTATCTATCTATCTATCTATCTATCTATCTATCTATCTTCCCTGAACAGTAATTCTGCAGTTTCTCTGCTTTTGGTAGTCAACTATTCACCAAGCAACTCTAGGCTTACTTACAATCCTACAAGCTCAATAACTAATAAAGATGAATAGAGAAAGGGAGGGAGGGAGGGAAGGAAGGAAGGAAGGAAGGAAGGAAGGAAGGAAGGAAGGAAGGAAGGAAGGAAGGAAGGAAGGAAGGAAGGAAAGAGGAAAATTAAGAATAGGATGGAAGGAAAGAAGGAAGAAGGAGTCAAGAAAGTAAGGAGAAGTTTTCTAATAGTTCCATCAATTTGGATCCCTGAACAAATCACCACTGTCAGAGATAATGTTGACATTGATTAGAAAACCATCCTCCCCATGGGACAGAGACTGACCAACGTGAAAGGCATGCTGGGTGGGCATAGCTTTAAAGGTCCACTACGGAAGGGATGGCTGATGCTGTTGCACACAGAGAACCACCGAGTCAGGAGCCCTGGGCACTTTCGTCCAGCTCTCAGTTAATCAGAAAAGAAGACTTACAAATTCCACTTAATTAATTGCCAAACACATGTACTGCATTTATATGTAAGGACTGTGTGCTAAAGTATCTGCAAGGCGCAGAGGTAGCTTTGAATTCCCCCAGAAAAGCGGAGCCTGAGATTAGGATTTGAGTGCAAATGATGGACACTTGGAAGGCAATCTAGGAAAATTGTGTAGAGTAGGGGAGAAGTGAGTCGAAGTGAGTTAGGGAGGGAAGGTTGCAATATACAGGGGACTATTATACCACAATTACATATGTAATTACCATCTATAATATATAACCTCTATTATTAAATTTCCAATGTACCACCATGAGCAAATAGAACTTAATTTGCTTAGCTTTCAGGGAGGAGGGTGTAGAAAATATGACTCAGTATTATTTAACAGGAAAGGTGAAGGGAACTGGGTACTTATATATATGAATTCCTGTCTTCACAGGTAAAAGGTTACTGGAGTGGAGGGTGGTAACTCTCCAGGCATTTCCGCCTGCCCCGTGTGTGAACAGTGGGCTTCAAAGGTGAGGGAAAGCCCTCAGGTGGAGATGCAGTTACCTCGCTGGCAGTCAGGCCAACTGCACTGAGAGGGTAGGGCCTGGGGTTAGGTGTGGGGCAGCAGCAGGATCTGGTTTTCGGATAGAAACCATTTTACTGCTCTTTCCTAAAAGAAGGAAATTGCACCAGAAAAATCCCTGAGGGCCTAAGCCCACTCTCAAATAAAAGAATGCAAGATAGAGTCTAACAATCTTATATTTTGTTGGTGTGTGTCAGGCTTGTTTTAAACAATCTAAAAATGCATGGGAAATGGGTGGGTGGTAGAAGGTGGAGGAAGCTGGGAGGGCGATGATATTAATGATTGTGTGGTCAAAAAATCCAGGGCTTCACATAAAAAAATCTATTCATCAAAACAGCTTTGCTTGCTCAGAAAGGATCTGCTTACATTTAACCCTGTCCCCTCAGGCCCTGCACTTGCAATGTGGGAACGCAGGCCTCGGACCATCATCAGCGAACCCCCAAGACTGTGGATCATAGAGAAGGCAGCTGAGACTGCAGTGTGGGTATGAGCTCAGAATCCGGACCTAGTGCTCTCCTCCCTGCATGGCCAGAGACACGAATGAAGAAGGGGATGGAGCAAATCTGGATTTGCTTATTTGTTTATGGGCAAATTGGATTTTTTTTTTAAATATCCAGATGCTTAGTCCTATACCACCTTCACACTTCCAAAGCTTGTGCCCAAGGCAGGGAATTTGGTTATGTAGACTTATATTATTTTTAGCATTTCTTACCCTTGGAAGGGTATTAGTGACTGTGATGTAAACAGCCCCCCCCCCAATATTTTTTGCAACAGGCCCATGGCTCTGTAGCTCCCATTCTAACTAAACCCTGTTTCTCAGAAATCTGTCTGTAAAACTCAACCCCCCAGCTGGAACCGGCTTGGCTCAGTGGATAGAGCATCGGTCTGTGGACTGAAAGGTCCCAGGTTCCATTCTGGTCGGGGGCATGTACCTTGGTTGTGGGCACCTCCCCCATAGGGGACGTGCAGGAGGTGTCTCATGGATGTCTCTCATTGATGTTTCTAACTCTATCCCTCTCCCTTCCTCTCTGTAAAAAATCAATAAAATATATTTTAAAAAAATACAAAACACCCCCCCCCCACCATGAACCCACACTGGGCCCGATACCAGAGCGTGTGTGTTCCCAGGGACAAGTTTATCTTTTTCTCATTGCTTAAGATGTGCTCTAGTAAATTAGATCTCTTTTCCATTTTTCACTCTCTTTTTCTCTTTCCATTTCATGGAACACCACTATTGTTGCTTCTAAATGAAGCTTAAGAATTGCATTTGGCTGCAAAGGATGGGATGTTTTAAGTGGTGACACTGGGGATGGAAAACATGAATATCCTACAATCCAATAATGAACCACAACGACGGAGGGGAAACCTCCTGGAGCACTGTGGA
Source organism: Lasiurus borealis (assembly GCA_004026805.1). Lineage (NCBI taxonomy): Eukaryota > Metazoa > Chordata > Mammalia > Chiroptera > Vespertilionidae > Lasiurus > Lasiurus borealis. The sequence continues at coordinate 6,640 of PVJN01017814.1, forward strand.
CCATGAGTGTCTCCAAACGCCTGTGTGTTCAGCTCATGAGAAAGAACCTCGTTTCTCTCGGTCAAGCACAGGATCAAACTCCTTGAAATTAAATGCCTCGGTATGCACACAATACTGGGTGGCTCGCAGCTACTTGCTCCCTCCACTTAGGTAATTTTTCCTAGAAAAATTTAGCAGGTTTGGGGGGTAAAAGGAGCATCGCTGACTATGGTATGTTGTACTGGACGTAGAGAAGGACACCCTTTTCAAAGAGAAATTTCATCCTAAACCAACCGACCAACTTCTGTGGGCTTCACTCAAGTCCTAGCACTCCCTCTGGGAGCAGGACTGCCTCTAGAAAAGGAAGAGTTATTACTGTGACGTAGTAGCTGAGAGAAATTGGAGAGGAAATGATGTTTCTTTTATTTCTTAATTAAGTTTATTGGGGTGACATGGGTTGACATGATTTTCTTGAAAGTTTGTTATATATTAGCATGGACCCAAGTGTTTTACATATGTTAACTCATTCAAACCTAAAAAAAAAAAATCTTATAAAAATCTATTTTACAGATTAGGAAACTGACTCATAGAAGAAATGATAAAATAATAACCCTATATTTCCACTACTATTGCTATTATAATGAATATTAACAATGCATCAATTGATTCATTAATTTAACTAGTTACCAAGCATTACTGAACATCCAAAGCTTAAAATAGTGCTAGACATTATTATAAAAATAAGAAAAATAAGAAATGGTACACACACACACACACACAATTACAGTATAAGACCATACCTTGGGAACAATTGTAAGCAGTGTCTTCCTTAACCAAAATATGATTGCTGCTCAGTGTTTTATCTAGAAGGAGAAAACAAAGAAAATAAAAATGGTGCATTCTTAACTAAATTCTTACCCAATATTGACATGTATTTAACACTAAAATGTAAGCATAAAACTCTTAGCCTCAGAATAAAGGCTCACTAATTAGGAATTAGTACCAATCTGAAGATATTTTATGTGCCTATAGCAAATAGAAAATATAAAGTAAACATGCACACACACAATCATTTTTCCAAAACTTAAATATATACTGACGCTCTCCTAATGCATGTTTTAGACACTGTCATGCCATTACTTTGACTATATAAAATATAAAAATGTCTTCATACAAAAGGGATCATTGATTTCCTTGACATGTAAAGAGTTTTCACAAACCAATAACAATAAGGTTAATTAAAAAAAAAACACAACAAGAATAACAATGTAAAAAAATTAATATAAATAAAACTAACAAACAACCAATAGGAAATGTGCAGAAGACATGAACAAAAAGTTCACAATAAAAGAAATACTGTGGTTTATGACAACGTGCTCAACTTCAGTTAAATCATTCATGACACAGCAGTTTGGCCTATCAGTTAAAAGTTGAAAGATACTATCACAGAACATATATTTTAGTGGCCCAGGTCCTAATGAACATTGTAGGTGGTTCAAATGTTGACCTCAGTTTTCTTCAATTTAATGAATACAATTGTTCTTCCCCTCTATTCTTCTTCTTTTATCTCCAAGCTGCAATTCTTCCTCCGCCCCCCACTTTGGCTCCTTTGTATTTTCTCTCAAGAAACTATGTTGGTGGTTGATGGCTGCCCAGAATTCCCAATCCAAATAGTTAAACTAAAATATTGTGAATATTGTGGATGCGTCATCAGAGAACAAAGTCCCATGCATCTGGATCCCTATGTACAGAATGGTACAACCAGAGTCACCAACATTCTTTGAAAAGAGCTTTGGCTCAGTGGATAGAGCATCCGGCTGTGGACTAATTCCAGTCAAGGGCACATGCCTGAGTTGTGAGCTCAGTCCCCAGTAGAGAGGAATGCAGGAGGCAGCCAATCAAAGATTCTCTCTCATCATTGATGTTTCTCTCTCTCTCTCTCTCTTTCTCTTTCTCTCTTCTTCCCTGAAAGCAATAAAAATATATTAAACAGACAAACAAACAAACAGAGCTGCCCAGATGAGATTGGCAAAGCTATCTTTTGCTTCTAAATACCAGTCACTAGGGGAACAAAAAAAGGAGAGGAGCAGCCATTTAGATGAGTTTAATTCTCAATTTGGATACATTTTGAATTTTGAAAAATATGTTGCTTATCTTTTCATAAAAATTTTACCAATATTACCCTTTATTTTGAATGTCAAGTTTCAAATATATAAATGATAATATTCTCTAATGATCCTTTATATGACTTTCTACATTTAATTCCCATAATAACATTATGACATTATGCTGTGATTATTCCCAATGTACAGATGAAGAAGATATTATTTAGAGATATTAAAGTACTTGTCCCAAATCTCATGACTAGTACATAGTAGTAGTTTTGATTTGATCCCATGCGGTCTCCTTCTGAAATCTGGATTCTTGAACACTCCATTATCCCATCTATAAACTCTTGCTAAGTCCAGAAAATAATTGTGTTTGCCCTTATGCTGCGGATCAGGATGGTTTCCACAGAGATGAACTTCCTTTCTTCTACTCTGCTGCTCCTTTGGGTGAGACTGCTCTTCAGTGGTGTTTAGAGAAGGCAGGGGCATCTCCCTATGCTTCTTCACCTCTAAGTTCTCCCAATGGAATATCCCTAAATGCTTCTATTGGTTGGATGTGCTCCCTAATGCTCTCTTTCATTTCTGCTTCTAGAATGCTAATCAGCCAGAATCATCAAGAAAAAACAAAAATAAAAGCCTCGACTAAGTCCAGTGGTACCATCGGAGGTTTAACTAAGGCTGAAGGTCTGCCATGTGCCAAGACCTCTTCACAGATACTTTGATGTGGCTCAAAATATATAATAAAACTAATGGGGAAAGATTTCAGAGATAGATTTGAGCTCCAGGTAGGCCGAACTTATTAATAATTGGAGCTCTCTGAGGAAGAAGTGAGACCCCTATCACTGGAGGTAAGCAAGCAGTGGGGTGAATAACTACTTGGCAGAAATATAAAAGAGCCTCAAAACCCATGTGAAGACTTAGACTGGGTCAGAAGTTTTCAACTTTGCTTCCTGAAACATTGCTATGGCCACAATCACTCATGTGGTACATCACAAGTAACTCATTACTACTAATATGGAATAATATCTGTGGTTAATTTTTTAAACTTTTATTAAATTTAGCATGATAACATTGATGAATAACATATAATTTTAAGGTATGTGATATGAAATAAAAAGCAACAAATGAACCAATAGAACAAATATAAACAAACAAAAAACACAAATTCATAGATACAGAAAACACAATGGTACTTAAATTTTTAAATATATAAATTATATCTTTTTAAATACATAATTAAGTTAAATATAATAACTTCTTGATTATAAGCAATAACGAATATTAGTTAGACATGGAATAGCTAGGAGAATCGAAAGAAAAGAATTGCACATACCCACACGCCCAAGTATCATTATGGTAAGGAAACTTGACTGACCTACATCAATGAGAGATTCTTATCCTTGTGTACATTATTCTTCCTTTTGTTGTGACAGAATGAAAATTGAGAACCATTGCACGCTTGGTGTTTACGATTTCCTCCAAGCCTGAGACACTGATTCTTTGATTCGAAAGGACAGGGGAACAATAGCAGAACTGTTGCAGCCTCAGACCCAAATCGCGTTATTAGAGAGCACAATTAACTGGTCCTGCTGCTCAGGCTGAGTCTCTGCAATGTATGGCCACAGGGGGCAGGGGCCAGAGCAGCAGCACAGCCTACGTGATGGTGGGTCCTATCTGTAACTCAGGACCCACAAGATTGGTACCAGCTGCACAGCCCCAGGGAGGTGATGCCTTGGCAGGGACTCCTGGGAACCCCATCAGTTGATTTCACCAGTAGTGAAGATTTTAGGCGTTTGCAGAAGCAAGGCCACAGATGTCCATAAAGGTGACAAGAATTTCTGGGAGCATCCCTTATTCCTTGTTCTATGGGATGGAACCCTTCCGAACCCTTTTGGCACCAAGCTACCACAGCCTGGGTATTTAGGCAAAGCAGGTACAATGCTTCTTAGCTTACTTCTCTATGGCACCAGCCTCGGTTCTCATACTCCAAAGGGGTTTTGCTGGGTTTTTTTTTTTCACTGCCATCCAGAGATCCCCCAATGCTGTCTTTGCCAGTTTTCAGTTATCTGTGGTTTCAGTTGTTTTTGTGAGAGGGACAAGTGTTTGAACCTCCTCGTCTGCCATCTTGCTCACATTTCACACTATAAAATTTCAAATACATTTGTATAAGTTTTCAACTGCCAATTACACCTCAATAAATCTGGAAGGGAAAATGGTTCTTTAGGCAGAAAAAGAACATCAGACTGAAACTGGAACCTACAGAGATAAATGATTTTTAAAAAATTGATGCCAGAAATGGAATAAATAAAGATAAAATTGAATTCACGTTTTCTTACTTTTAATTGCTCTACAAGACAATTGATTAAAGCAAAAATAGTAGCAATACATTGTGTGTTTAGGGCAAAAGTAATAGTATAAATGAAAGGGAGGAGAAAAATTAGAAATATAATCTTATTAGGGCCTTATACTACATGTGAAATACTATATTGTTTGAAGCTAGACTCTAAGTTAAGATGTGTATTTTAAACCTAGAGTATTCACCAAAATTATTTATTTATTTTTAATATATTTTATTGATTTTTCACAGACAGGAAGGGAAAGGGATAGAAAGCTAGAAACATCGATGAGAGAGAGAGACATCGACCAGCTGCCTCCTGCACACCCCCCACTAGGGATGTGCCCACAACCAAGGCACATTCCCTTGACCAGAATCAAACCTGGGACCCTTCAGTCTGTAAGCCGACACTCTATTCACTGAGTCAAACTGGTTTCGGCATTCACTAAAATTATTTTAAGAGGAGGTATTACAAATAAGTCAATAGAGGAGATAAAATGAAATCACTAAAAGATGATTAATTAACAACAGAAAAGGCATTAAAAGTAGGAGGGGAAAAAGACCTAAAGGGAAGAAAACATGTAGCAAGATGATAGATTTTAACCTAATCATATAAATAATAACATTAAATGTTCATAGCCTAAACACAATGATTAAAAGTTACAGACTGCCTTATTAGATAAATAAAGCAAGACCAAACACATTCATTCTAAAAAACAAAACAAAACAAAACAAACAAAAAAAAAACTTTCTTTAAATGCAAAGATATAGGTGGGTTAAAGATAAAGGGTAGAAAAATATATACCATACAAATACTACAGAAAATAAGCTTGAGCACTACATGAATATAAGGCAAAGTAGAATTTAAAATGAAGATTATGAAAAATAAAAATGGACCAATTGATAATAAAATGTTAATTTTCTAAAGGTATATCAATCCTAACTTCAAGTTGAATTGAAGAATTTCAAAGCATATGAGGCAAAAACTAATAGAATTGAAAGAAGAAATAGACAAATTCAAAATTATACTTGGAGAGCACAACACTCCACTCTCAGTAACTGAAGAACAAGCAGACAAAAATCAGTAAAGGTATATAAGACCTCAACAACACTACTGACCAATGAGGCTTAATTGACACTTACACAGAATATCCTACCCAAAAGGAAAAAAATATACTTTCTTTTTTTTGTATTCATACCCTGAAAGAAATCTCAACAAATTATAAAATAGAAATCCTACAATATATATCTTCATACTTTAACAGACTAAAGCTAAAATAATTAACAATAAAAAGTCTGGAAACTACCCAAATGTTTGGGAATTAAAGAATACACTTCTGAATAACCCAGGGATCAAAGCAGAAGTCTCAAAGAAACTTGCTAAATATTTTAACTGTATCAAAATACAAAATATCAAAATTTGTGGGATGTAGCTAAAGCAGTGCTTAAAGGACAATTGATAGCATTTAATGCTTAAATAAGAAAAGAAGATCTCAAATTATTCATCTAAGCCTTCACCATAAGAAACAAGAAAAAAAAAAAGAAGAGTATTCTGTTGGCTGGGAAAATTCTAATATGGGCAGAGTGTTATTTTCCTTTCTTCCTTCCTTCTTCTTTGTATATATGTGTATGTGCATGTATGTGTGCATGCTATATGGTCACTTGGGCCTGTTTAGAGCCATGAATCTTAGATTAAATATTTTTGCTCTTTGTGCTTTTGTATCCTCTCTGATATCTATGATATAAGCACTGCTGCACTTGGACCTTATTCTAATTTCCACTCATTTTAACAGTTTCCTTGTGCCAAGGGAGGAAGGATTGAGGGGACAATGGAGATAACTTCATACAGTTTGGTTTTCTCAGTGGGTTTCAAGAATAGCCTGAAGTCCAAGCTTCCAAATGGAGAGGGTAGGACAAGGCATGTGGAGCTCCATGAAGTGATTTCAGAGCTGTAGGGACCCCTATCAGGTAACCTCCTTTTCTAAAGGGTTTGCCTTTTTCTACAAATATTTATCCTTGAACAGTATCTCAGTGTCTACATCCCCATCAATGAAATGTGAAGAAAAAGTCAGGTGTTGGGAGGTAGGGGAAGAGATGCTTTTTTTTTTTTTTTATCATCGGTCAGCTGTATGAAATAGAACTTGGCAGTGACCTGAGAGGACAGGACTCTGACACCGTTTCCCTGGCTGCAGAAGGAGAGACGTCTGCCCTCCTCTATGTCTTAGTCTTGTGAAGATGAAATGGAATAGCTAAAATTAAAATGGCATGAAGAAATTGTAGACCCATGTTTTCATTGAAATGTTAGCATTTTCTTTTTCCTTCTCACTGCCCTCGGGGCAAAATGAATATCCTGAAAGTAACCAAGCCCTTCATATCTAATTTCAACCTGCCTCTGGTTTCTAAACATTCCTCTCTTCACATCCCTTATCCAGTCACACGGGACAGCGCCCCATTCTCTTCCCACATTATTGACTTTGCACATACTCTTCTTCCCAGAATAGATCTCCTTGCCCTTAACATGACTGACTTCCCTGCAACTAAGTATTTCCCACTTGTGCTCCAGGTTTTAACTTAGATACTACTTCCAGAAAGCCATGGCCTAAACCCCACTCTCCTCTCCAACATCCAGAAGGTAGTCCAAGTAGTCTGCTTAATGTATATATCACCACCAGGTGATAAAAAGGATTCTTCAAGGAAGAATCTGCCTTTTTCAATATTACTTGTATCTTGGGCTCCTAACAGTGTTGGGCACACAATAGGTTTTGAATAAATCCTTGTTGAATGGGTGAATGAGTCACAGATAGTTACATAATACATGCTCTCAATACAAGTTCCTATTTAGGGGACTGAGATGTGGGGAAAGTATTCCAAAAACTCAACTGATGACAGTTGAATTTAAGCTCACAACACAATTTCCTCTTGCACTGTCACCCTATGAGTGAGTGATGGCCACAATACTTGTCCTCTTGTCCTCAGCAGCCCTGCTCAGCTCCTGAGGAGTCATGCCCACAGCTTCTTTTATGAAGTCAATCCATCTCATGTTTGGTCTTCCTCCTCTCCTGCCGCCTCCTACGTTCCCAGCATCATTGTCTTTTCCACATAACCCTGCCTCCTCGCGATGTGCCCAAAGTAGGGCAGCTTCGGTTTTGTTGTCTTTGCCTCCAGGGATGTTTCAGGCTTAATTTGCTCGTGGGTCCACTTGTTTGTCTTTCTGGTGGTCCAGCGTATCCATAGAGCTCTCCTTCAATAGCAATTTTAATTTTAATTTTCTAAATGCTGTGTACATATTAGCATTTTTAATTTCCCCCCAAATCTTATGAAATAAACGCTGGTTTTATCCCTGTTTAGAGATTTAAAAAAAAATTAGACTGTTTAGTTTGCTTGTCCAAAGTCACAGCACTATGAAAGAGTGGAGTCACAATTAATTTTCAACGTTGGGGATTCTAGAGCTTGAACTACTAGGAGCTATATTCTCCCATCTGACCACGTCCAACTCCTACCCCCCCAGCCAGATAACCCACCTCCAAGGTGTTCCAGGTCCCCAGAGGACAGCAAACCTGCTTCAAACCCAATCCTGGATGTACTCTTGAGTTGGGGCTCTGCATTTTCCCCATCGTGTTCTCACTCGTGAATAAGGCCACCCTTATTTGCAGCTTCTCTCCACCCAACCAGGAAAACCATTGCTCCCACAGATCCCATCTGAGCTGCTGAGTTTATGCTTTAATACAAAACTCCCCCTTTCTCGCCGGTCCTCTATTTTTCTTCTTTTGCTTCCAATAAAGAGACATTATTTGTTTGGGAGCTTTCCAAGGTAATATGAATTCATCTCTTGAAAACTAGTCCCTGCATCTGGAAAATTGAATGATGCTTTGGTGTTGATTTAGCAAGAGAGTCCGTCTGCGGGAACAGCATTGTCATTTTATTATGGTTGATGCTTTTAAGCCATATTAAGCAGAGTTAATCTCCAAATATCTTTTTTTTTCTGGCCACCACACCCTTTTATAAATGGACAAGTCGGTTACTACTTTTAAACTGGTTACCTTGAAATATGCCACTGAGCATTGATTTTGGCCATTTAGTCGAATTAACCAAAGGGCCCATTACCTCCCTGCCCTTCCCCAGGAAAACAGGTGCTGCCTTTAACATAATAAGAAGGTTTTTCCTTATCTGACCACTTTTTATCATAAAATTAAATACACATCCATCCCAGAACCGCAAATCCATCATATAAATGAAAAGGAACACTCCCTCAGTCCACAGACAGCATTTCCCTTAAGAAAGAGATGTCTGACACCTCCAATCCATGAACCAGGGAGATTCTAGCCTGCCCAGGACAGCTTCTCATTCTTCGCATAAATAAAGGCTCTAACAGGGTGCTCACAGTGCCAGCATGGGAGAGCTTCAGTAACCATCTCATCGTTAGACCAAGAAACCATTGTTTCTTCACAACCCAGGTAAGATGTGGAGCCGGGGGAAAGCTAAGCACAGCTGGTGTCTGATTATTTACTTTTGTTCTCTATCCTTGAATAAAGCAAATGAAAGTATACTGCAAAGAGAACACTTCTTTACTCCAAACAAGAGAATTTTTAAAAAAGAATGTATTCCTTTATTTAAAAATACTAAGATCTCAGACAAGACATGGAAACACATCACAATAACTACAGGGCCAAGAGCCATAAAATGAGGGGTGGAACAAAAAGACCCTCATGTGTCCAATCACCTCAGCTGAATTTTCTTTTATCAAAAACCACTGCACATCTAATAGAATGGAGAAAACCCCAAACTCTGACAACACCAAATGCTGACAAGGACATAGAACAACAGAAACTCCCATTCATTGCTAATGGAAATGCAAAAAATACTACAGCCACTGTAGTTTGGCAATTTCTTACAAGTCTACACAAGTCTTACCACATGATTCAGCAATTGCACTACTTGGTATGAAACTTATGTCCACACAGAAACTTGCACATAAATGTTTAAACTAACCTTTATTCATAGTTGCCAAAACTTGGAAACAACCAAGATTTTCTTCAAATAGGTGGATGAAGAGACAAACTGTGGTACATCCAAATAAATAATTCATAGATTTAAAAGAAAGAAAGAAAGAAAGAGAGAGAGAGAGAGAGAGAGAGAGAGAGAGAGAGAGAGAGAGAGGAGAGAAGGAGGGAGGGAGGGAGAGAGGGAAGAATGAACTATGAAAAGTCATGAAAAAAAAATATGGAGGACTTTTCTATGCATACTGCTAAGAAAAGAAGCCATTCTAAAAAGACTACATATATGAATGATTGCAACGAGGTTACACATGGAAAAGGGAAAACTGTAGACAGATCAGTAGTTGCTAGGGAGGGAGGAAGGGATAAGTAGGTGGAACACAGGGGATTTTAGGCAATCAAATGTATTCTCTACTAGAGGACCAATGCACAAATCCGTGCAAGAGCCCTGGCCCAGCCCCCACCTGCCACCGCTGCCACCAGGGGCCTCTGCCACCTCTGCTGAGACCTCCCCCTCCCCCCTGCCCACTGTGGTTTTGTCTGAAAGGAAGGAAGTCTGGTCTAATTAGCATATTATGCTTTTATTATTATAAATGATACTGTAAGGGTGCAGACATGATATTATGCATTTTTTTGAAACTCATAGAAATGTACACCACTTCTCTGTAAACTAGGGACTTTGGTTAATAATAATGCCTCATTATTGGTTCATCAGTTGTAACAAACGCACCGCACTAATGCAAGATTTAACAGGAAAAATGGAGGGGGAGGACAGGAGCGGTCTGTGGAAACTCTATGTTCTCTGTGTCTTGGTAGTTTCTACTCAAATTTTCTGTAAACCTAAAACTGTTCTAAAAAATATTTAAAATATAACGTGCCTGGCCATGGTTGCTTGGTGGTTGAGTGTTGACCTATGAACCAGGAGGTCACGGTTTGATTCCCAATTAGGACACATGCTGGGGTTGCAGGCTCAAACCCCAGTGGGGCACGTGCAGGAGGCAGCCGATCAATAATTCTTCCTCAACATTGATATTTCTATCTCTCTCCTTCTCCTTCCTCTCTGAAATCAAAAAATATATATATTTTAAAAAATATAAAGTAATGAGAAAGCTTTTTGTGTATCTATATGAAAAGGCCTACCGGATGCATGGGTCAGAGAAAACAGCGAGAGCAGAATGGTACATAAGGTATAATTGCCTTTTATGTAAAACTGGGGGGATATAAAAGTACATTCGTATTCGCTTGTTGATGCATAAAAAGCTTCAGAAGAAGATCTAAGAAACAAACAATGGTAGTTACCTGTGGAGCTGGTGGTTGAACTGACTGCATGAGAGAGAGCAATAAGAGAATGAATACTGGATCTGTCTTGTGATTGAAGCATTATTTTAGATTTTAATTGTGTTTTTAAAAAACAAACTTAGAATATTTGTCTGAGTTCTAGGGGAAACCTGAAATTGAACATTCTAGAACTAATATTTTCATTTAATACTCTGAACCACCCTCTGGTATTTACCCTGTAGAAACACTTTCATGTATGCACAGTGTGCTCACAGAAACTTCAGAGATATCTGTTACAACGTTTTTTGTAATAGTCCCATTTCAGAGCCATCTAAACATGTGTCGACAACAGGAACTGGTTAAGAGAGCTGAGATATAGACATACTACAAATTGCAACGCCCCAGTTAAAAACACTGGAGTAGAGTCATATGCGTTGATGTGGAGGATGCCCATGATTATTGTTAGGCATAAAAATAAAGTTTCAGAAAAATGTGGACAAATGCCTTTAAATTTTGTTTGCAAATGCAATAAGGAAAAATCTGGAAGGATATATAACAAACTGAACACAGTGTTTACCTTGGGGGAAGTATGTGGGATTTTAAGGCTTGCAGGAGAGAGGTTTACTTTTTATTCTTTCTACTTCCTATTAGTTGACTCTTTCCCTTCAACTATGATGTGTGCTTCTTATACATGAATAAAAACATAAAGATCTTTTTTAAAACCTAGTGGAGTGTTCGCATCCAGAGGCAGCAGCCTTCTCGGGGCTGTCTGCCATTCCCTCTGTTCATTTCTCTCCCATCAGGAAGGGCTGAAGGAACCTCAGTGTTCTCCATAGCATTGTTAACCGGGGCACTGAATCTAACTTGCCATACCCTGTAATTGGAGCCTTCCAGTAAAGCTGCCTCAATAAAATGTCCCAAGTGCCGCAGCCAAGTGTTTAGGAGGCACACAGGACCCTGGTGGCAGCTGTGGGGGCAGGGACGGGGGCCTGGGCTAGGGGTCTGGGCCTGAAATGTTGCAGGAGGCATGCATTAACGTCCCGGCTAGCTTAACTAGCAACAGAGGAGCATGTCTGCATTTTCCATGCAGACTTAGGGAGACTTGTTTGCAAGGCTCAGGATCCCTGGTGAGCAGTTTTCTGTGGCTTCGGTTACAGCACAATTGCAAAAGTATTAATGCAGCAAGATTTTTATATAAATACACTGGAACGGGGAAAATTAACTCTGTGGTTTCACCACTGCTCATAATGAACCTATCTTGAGAAGAAAAAGATTGTTGGTTGCTGTCTCCTAAAGCCCACCATGTGCCATACCTAACAGGATGGGCAGAGAAAGCCCTATGGCTTTGTTTGCTGGGTGAGCCATGTAGGTGCCATTCCAATGGTCTTTCCTTTTATGGGTTCATCTCCCAGGGACCCCAAACTCCCTTAGGATCTAAGGAATAAATTCTCTGTGTCGCTCATTTTTTTTGCTTCGAGATTTCAAAGCCCACGAGCTGAATCCAGATGTGGTCCTGGAAGTCATGCCAGCTTGGAGCCACAGACCGGGCTTAACGCTTGTCTGTCTCACTTCCCCGTGTTCACACAAAAGGGACTGGAGGTCTTCGAGGATGAAATGACGCGAAGGTGTCAGGCGAGAATTGGTATTGAAGTCAGGCCTCTGGAATTTTACTCCAGATTTCCGGAGCCATGTGTTCATTCATTCACACCTTCATTCATTTCTTTATTCAACAAACACTTATTGAACACTTAATACGTACCAAAAAAAAAAAAAAAAAAATGCCGTTCTTGTTAAAAGTGTCAACTTTGGAACGAAATTGTGTTTTCATCTCAACTCTTACACTTTTTAACTGTGTCAATCAGAAAGAGCAACGAGTTCACTCCAATGCCCTCAAGTGCCTCTTATCCATTGCTCCTAAGACTCTGCATCGTGACCGAAGGTCCTATATGAAACGCTCTGTTGACCTCTGACCTCCACCCTTCGCTCTCCCCCTCCTCTTACTAGGCCGTGGCCCACAGTTCTTTCTGGTTCTCCAAAACACCAAGTCTCATTTCTAGCGGGACTTCCATTTGCTGACCTTCCTGTCCAGATCTCTGAATCACTGGCTTTTTCTTAACATTCAGGCCACAGGGAGACCTTCCAGACCATCCGATGTCAATTCCTCTCCACCTGTCACCTCTCTCTTGGCAGTTGACTCATTTACTTCAAATCACTTACTCTCTGAAATGATTCATTTGCTTGTCTTTTTAATCGTAAGTATCTCCCCTGGGTGGACTGGAAGCTCTGTAAAAGAGGGATATTGCAAATCTGGGTGACGGCTTTACCCCTCGTGTTAAAAGACTGCCCAGGATATAGTAGGCACCTAGTAAATTAGTTCAGTGAAGGAAGGCAGAAATAAACATATATATTTCATTATCTAACACAAGGGGGATTGCCATGTTGTCATCCCCCACGCTTTAGCCGACTTGTGAAATGACCACAGTTATTGCTTTGATTCACTTCCCAGTTGCTGAATTGTAATTCCCCAAATTCACAGCCAAGTAGTATCAGGTGACCATGGACCCAAAAAGGTATCATAAATTGCTTAATACGTTTTCTTCTGGGGCTTAGGCAATGAACTTGATATTTACTGTTTGGCAAAGCCTTTCTGTTTTTCTTTGTTGGTAGGTGTAAGTTGATTTTTGCAGCCAAAAACACCTCTTTCTGGCTGGCTTTCCCATTTCCCCCCCCGTTTTACTAGCAGACCCTGGAGTAGTATAACCAAGCTGAGGTGAGTTATGTGCAGGGAAATGGGCCTTAATGAATAGAAAATCCATGGAATTCATTTGATGTTAGCACATTAACACTCTCTTTGCCAAGTATTCCAAATTTCAGTTTTCTCCCACAGAAAAATAAAAATGGTGGAGGAGAGGACATTGCTCTCCAAACAATGATCTTGGACTTACATAAACAACCCTACCCGTTTTTTTAGAAATGAAATGTGCTCGGAATCAGCCAACCATCATCAACAAACCCCAGACTCAAATGTCAACAAGCCCCATTGGTATAATATACTCGGTATGGGTTAAAGGTTGGTGTGATGTCAGTCATACGTGGTGCTGTGGCTGACGAGCTATGAATCTGGGGCAAGGAACTTAGCATCTCTAAGTCTCAGGTTCCTCATTGGTAAACGAAGGGCAATAATAGCACCTGCATCATAGCCTTAAATACTGTTGGGATGAAATACATGTCAGGTACTGGCACAGAGTAACCATTCTGTGCATGTATGTTCAAAATGAACTAATAATGAAATTAACCCTCCGCACCTTAGTCTCCATTTCCCACAAAGTCCTTTCATGCATGTTCCCCTGCCAGAATGCTGAATATTGGGATGATTTGGACAGAAAGACATGGTTATGGCCATAAACTCCTGCCTTCCAGAGAGAATGTTCTGAGACTTCCAGAGAGACATTTCTGCTTTATAAATGCAGAAATGTGGGTTACAGTCTCTCTCCCACCAAACAGAGATAATACTGCAGACTGCACAAGGAGTCCAGTAGTCCTGAGAGTCCGGGCCTGTTACACTGACTACATTAGATTAGACTCGGACCCTGCCTTCGAGGGTGTCACAGCTCACTTCAGGTCTCAGCGTGGCCACTCCCTGGGAAAACATGAGCCAGCTCCTCGCGTGGCTGAGCCTTTGCCTTCTCCTTGATAAATGTAAACAGTGACCTTTGGTGCCCCCTCCTCTCAGTGCTGAAGTGGGACTCAAATAAGACGAAGTAGTTTTGATGGTTAGAAACCAACAGGTTAAGTGAGGCTGAAAGGTACTTTTAGAAGGTTGTCTGGTGACTCAAAGGACCCTCCGTAGCTAAGGGATCCGCTTGCCAAAGGAATACCCAGGGAGAACATGGTCCTGCTAGATAACTAGGGCCATCCCCATGGAGAGCTGCAGCCACTGCCACAAAGTGCCACCACCTTGGTTAACCACCTCCCAAATTTACATCCCTGGCACACACTCCAAAGCCTAGACAGGTACCTCTGCTTGGCCAAGCCTAGATCATGAGCCCGCTCTAGCTTCCAGGAACTGGTGGGAGGAGAAGCTAGGTTCTACCAGCTTCCACTTGGGGAGCAGAGCCCGACCTTCCTGCAGGCGTTACACAGGAGGGCTCCCCCCAGAGGAGGGGTGCTTGCGTGCTAAGCTTTCCCTCAAATGTCAAATACCCCCTGAAAGGACTGCCCAGAGTTGATAGTATCTGTTTGAGCCAAGCTACCTAGACAGAGTCCCACCATCTAGGAGTGGGGTTGGTCCGGACTGCAGTCCTGAGAAGCACATGCTTGTGTTTTAAAAGAAAGAATTACCCATTCATGAAAGAGATTTACTGTAAGGGCCCAGGGGCATTTCCTAGAAAAATCCCCATAGTTTCCCGCTGTTAGGACAAGGCATTTGTGTAACTTCCACAGGAGAAGTGGCTTATTGCTTTATTCACTAATACCCACCTGTCACCCCGTGACTATGATCAGTGCTGGATGGCTGGTGGCAGGTTGGCAGGGAGCTGGCTCTGACCTGAAAGTCCTTCTGCCCAGCTTCGGGTACTTTCTCAAGGCCCTAGAAAATTCTCCAGCCAGTGGTTCCTTCTCCTGTTTCCCCCGGTGCCTCAAGAAATTTTTAAAAAAAGAACTATATGTATGATTAAGGGGGAGAGAGAGATCTTAAACACTGCTGGGAACTGTCTTAAAGGATACCTTCACTCGGTAAATATATTCCTTATGCAGTGCTAGACATTTTTGGAAGGGAGGACAGGAAACGGGACAAACAAAGCCAGCTCAGGGGCCTGGAGTCCTGCTTGGGGTCTCTCAGCACCCTGGCCCCCTGCCAGAAAGCACGCACCCTCCCCGCCATCGCAATCCTCCCACCTGCCCTGCATCCTTCATAACGAGCAGGCCGGAGTGCTGTCATTTAATACACACACGGCACTCCCCAGAGCTCGGCAACCCTCTTGCAACTGTCTCCTTGATAGGCATCTACGAAACAAATGAGGAGAGGGGATGTCTAAAGGCTCCATTAACATTGTTAGGTTAGAGACGTTGACAATAAGTCGATTCTTTTTGACACGAGTGTCCTGATAATGAAGGGACATTTCTACATGACGCTCCCTAATATAAGATAAGATATGGATGGCCTCTGATTTTTCTGACACATGTCCAGTATATCAAAGGGGAGGGAACCGGTGTAAGAAAATAGGTTGTTGCGGTGACACATTAATAGGAGCCCTGGTGGGGAGATTAATGATAACGCTACCTCGCACTGGAGTGTTCTGGCAGCTCACCTGGGGATGAAAGCTGGAGTTCCCTCGAGAGGGGCTCCCCAGCATCCAGGTGGAGTTCCCGCGTTTGCCTGTAATCCCAGAAAGCCACAGGGAGGGAAGAAATCGCTCAGGTTCGGGAATGTCACTTCTCATCGGCCCCTGGCTGGGTTATGGGTAGGGGTAATTGGATGGGCCTGGTTCTAAGCTGTCAAAAAAAAAAATGGATCTGCTGGGCTGGGTAGCAGGGATGAAGCTGGTGTGTGACGCAGGCTGCTCAGACAGCGAAAGCTGACCCGCTGGAAACCAACGGAACGGAGAATCAGGACAGAGTAGCTGAAAGATGGGTCCTTTCAGCATCTCATCCCCCTGCCCAGAACCTCAGACTTGCCCTGCCAACCTCAAAGGGCTCTTAGGAGAGTCACTGGTGATTACAAATAAAGCAAAGCCAGCCTCTGGGTACCCAACTCTCTTTACGCGGCCCTACCTTGGTTCTTTTTGCATAGTACTTACGACCTTCTAACATATAATTTCCTTATTATGTTATGTTGGGTTCACACAGGCCTCACGGCATGGATTTCTGTTTGTGTGTGTCCCACGTGCCTAGAAAAGTGTTGACACATAGTAGGCACTCAATAAATAATTGTTGAATAAATGACTGATTCAAGAAAATGGCTAAAAGTCAAATATTTCTCTTTTTAAAAAATTCTACAGCCCAAATGGCTCAGGCAGTAGAGCATGAGACTGCTTAAATAACTCCCTAAAATAAAAATAGTTAATCAATGTTGGCAACTTAACCATGCTGTGTGCATGAGAAAATATATTATTATTATTATTATTATTATTATTATTATTATTATTAAATCATCAACAAGATTCTAAGACAAAAGCTATCACTATGGAAAAGGTACACATTTTAAGAAAGACTATGAAAGCAAAAGGTTGATAGGTTTGCCTCTAAAAAAGTTGATTATTCACTTTCATGCATTTATTCCTGATAATATAAATAGTGTAGTATTAGTGAAAATAATAATGACCCATGACTATCAAGACCTAACAATGCCCCAGGCCTGGGGCAAAACTATTTAGATGCAATACAGGTACTATACAGCAATGCCAGGCATTAAAGCCAGAATTCCTTGATTCTGGGCTGTAACATAAGGCCCTTAAGTCATTCTGTCTCTTTTTCATTCTTTCTTTTTGTGTGTGTGTGTATTTTATTTGTTTATTTTGTCTCTTATTCACTCCCTTTTCCTCTAGCCTATACTGGTACAGTGGTACCTCGAGATACGAGTGCCCTAACATACGAGATTTTGAGATACGAGCCATCGAGCGAGCGATTTTTGCTTTGAAATACGAGCAACATTTGAGATAGGAATAATCGTGCCGATCAGCTGGCTGCACACGACCCACCAGTTTACCTCGACTCGAGCGTCTCATAGTTTCCCATGCCTCAAGGTTACGGAATGAATTAAACTCGTATCTCGAGGTACCACTGTAAAAGGAAAAATTAAGGAAGGGGAAGAAGTAAGTTTTCCTAGGGGTGGGAAAGCAGAGAAAGTGAATATATGAGGACCCAAAGGTTTTTCCTTTATCCTTGGAACACACAATATTACAGGTGCAGCGATGAGATCTGTATGAACTCAGATAAGCTTACTGGGTTCTTCCTTTCTTTAATCAGTGTATTCTCGATGGGTTAAGCAAAGGCTTCTTTGCAAATAGCTTGTCCCACCTGTGCCCTGTGCATGGGATGCACTTCGCTTCTCATGCTGCCTCCGGATTCAGTCACAGCCCCACCTCACGCCTCCCCAGGCAGATGGTGCCAGATGGTTAACTTACCACGAGGCGCCATCAAACTGCGGAGCTCCTGCCAAACTATCCTCTTCTGAGCCCTAAGAGTTACTCAAAGATGCCTTAGGTGTCCGTGAGGGATGAGGTGCGAGGGGGGTGAGCATACTTCATCCAGAAGGGCTCCGCTTTTATCTATTTCACACCTGAATTTCTGAAATAAATCTGATTTATCAGCAATAACAGGGAAAAGTATGAAATCACAAGATACAGAAACACAGTTTACTAGGAAGAGCCCTGGGCTGATGATGGAGGAAATCGGATTTGGAGTCTTCGTTCTCCCCTTGCTGTGGTTGGGGTCAAATCACTTAACCCCTGGGGACTCTGTTTCCTCATCGACAAAATGAGGGGATTTTGTATCGATACTGGTTGACTCATTGTGACAAATGTGCTATAGAAATGTTAACTATACGAGAAGCTTACTGCAGACTATCAGGGGTGCTTATAATAATGGCAACTCTCTATAAATCTAAAACTAATGAGTACTCTAAGAGTTTATTTAAAACTTTAGAATGGAACTTCCAAGGTCTGTTCCAGCATTTTTAAAAATCCACTTGAAACTATCCTTTAGAGAAAAGTACCTTGGTAGTTAATTTCCATTTATTGACATTCAACTAGAGCAGGAAATTCAGAGGAGAACTGTAATTTCTGAAACTCTTCCTAATCTTGGTTGATCTTATAAATTAAAGTTCATCTGGGTCTAAAGTCATCTACTTCGGGTATCTTTGGCTGTGGAACCTTGAGTTTTTCAGCTACCCTTATTTCCCTGGTCCTTCTCTCCAACACTGGTCTTCCAGCTGTCTTCCCAGTTTCAATCCCTTCACCACTATACATAAAATTAGTGCATTTTGTGTGAATCCTTTGTTCTGAGGTGGGTCTCTTGCAGACAGCAAATAAATGGCTCATGTTTTCTTATCCATTCAGCTACCCTATGTCTTTTGATTGGTGCATTTAATCCATTTACGTTTAATGTTATTATTGACAGGTACAAGTTTGTTGTCATATTTTTCTTTAATGTTTGTGTTTCTTTTTGACTTTGTGTTTCTTCTTGTTACAGCAGTCCCTTTAGCATTTCTTGCATTGCTGGTTTGGTAGTGATAAACTCTCTTAGCCCTTTTTGTCTGTGAAGCTCCTGATTCTACCTTAAATTTTGACTGATATGGAAAAACATTTTTCAAGGCAAATGGAAATGAGAAAAAAGCTGGGATTGAGATACTTATATCTGATAAAAATAGAACTCAAAGTAAAGGCCATAACAAGAGATAAGGAAGGCCACTTCATAATACTAAAGAGAGCAATTCAACAAGAAGATAGAACTCTGGTAAACATATATGCACCCAATACAGGAGCACCCAAATACATAAAACAACTTCTGGAAGATATCAAGGGAGAGATTGATAGCAATGCAGTCATAGTAGGGGATTCCCCATTGACACCACAGGACAAATCAACTAAACAAAAAATCAGAAAAGAAATAGCAATCCTAAATGACACACTAGATCAGATTGATTAAATCTTTAGAACATTTCACCCCAAAGCTAGAAAATATACATTCTTCTACAGTCCACATGGAACATTTTCAAGGATAGACCTCATATTAGGATACAGGCAAAGTCTCTTCAAATTCAAGAAGATAGAAATCATATCAAGCATCTTCTCAGATCACAATGGCATAAAACTGGAAATCAACTACAATAAAAACAATCCAAAAATAATCAAACACTTGGAGACTAAATAGCATGCTATTAAATAATGACTGGGTTACCAGAGAGATCAAAGAAGAAATAAAAAACATCATGGAAACAAATGACAATGAAAACGCAACAATCCAAAATCTAAGGGACACAGAAAAAGCAGTCTTGAGAGGGAAGTTCATAGCTCTGTAGGCCTACTGCAAAAACAAAACAAAACAAAACAAAACAAAAACAAGAAACAATGGTAAGAAATTATCTAACCCTACAACTCAAAGAGTTAGAAAGAGAGCAACAAGAAAAGCCCAGTATAAGCAGAAGGAAGGAAATAATAAAGATCAGAGCAGAGTTAAACAACGTAGAGACCAAAGTAATAATACAAAAGATCAACAAAACCAAGAGTTGATTGTTTGAAAGGATAAACAAGATTGATGAACCTCTCACCATGACCCAAATAAACAAAATCAGAAATAAAAGAGGAGAAATAACAACAGACCTTACAAAAATCCAAAGAATTGTTAAAAATATTATGAACAACTCTATTCCAACAAACTAGACAACCTGGAGGAAATGGACATATTCCTAGAAAAATACAACCTTCCAAAAAATCAATCAGGAAGATTCTAAAAACCTCAATAGGCCAATAGCTATGGAAGAAATTGAAGCAGTCATTAAAAAGCTTCCAGCAAACAAAGGCCTGGGGCCAGATGGCTTCACAGGGGAGTTTTACAAAACATTCAAGGAAGAACTAAAATCTATCCTCCTGAGTATTCCAATAAATTCAATAGAAAGGAACACTTCCAAGCTCCTTCTCTAAAGCCAGCATCACATCACCCAAATACCAAAACCAGATAAAGACAATACAATGAAAGAGAATTACAGACCAATATCCCTCATGAACATAGATGCCAAAATCTTCAACAAAATTCTAGCAAATCGAATCTAGCAGTACATCAGAAAGATCATACACCATGACCAAGTAGGATTTATCTCAGAGATACAAGGATAGTACAATATCCACAAATCAATAAACGTGAAACATTACATAAACAAATTGAGAGATGAAAACCACAGTCATATCAATTGATGCAGAAAAAGCATTTGACAAAATTCAACATCCATTTTTGATAAAAACTCACAGCAAGGTGGGAATAGAAGGATCATATCTCAATATAATAAAAGCCATATATTACAAACCCATAGCCAACATCATACTCAATAGGCAAAAACTAAAATCATTTCCCCTAAGAACAGAAACAAGACAGGGATGCCCACTCTCACCACTCATCACTCCTGTTCAACATAGTACTGGAAGTACTAGCCATTGCGATTAGATAAGAAGAAATAAAAGGCATCCAAATTGAAAAAGAAAAGGTAAAACTGTTCTTATTTGCAGATGACATGATACTGTACATAGAAAACCCTAAAGACTCCATCAAATTATTAGACTTAAATGAATTCAGCAATGTAGCAGGATACAAAATTAATGCTAAGAAATCTATGGTATTTCTATACACGAATAGTGAACTTACAGAAAGAGAGACTAAGAAAAAAATCCCATTTATCATCACAACAAAAAAATTAAGATACCTAGGAATAAACTTCACTAAAGAAGTAAAAAACCTTTACTCAGGACATTGAAAAAGGAGATAGAGGAAGACATAATTAGATGGAAGAACATACTGTGTTCATGGATTGGTAGAATCAACATCATTAAAATGTCCAGACTACCCAAAGCAATCTATAGATTCAATGCACTCCCCATTAAAATACCAATGACATATTTCACAGACCTAGGAAGAACTCTCCAAAAATGCATCTGGAATAAAAAAAGATCCCGAATAGCCACAGCAATCCTGAGAAAGAAGAACAAAGTAGGAGGGAATTTCAATACCAGATTTCAAGCTGTATTACAAAGCCACTGTTCTCAAAATACCCTGATACTGGCATATAGACCAATGGAGTAGAATAGAGAACCCAGATATCCACCCAAACCACTATGCTCAACTAATATTTGACAAAGGAGGCATGAACATACAATAGAGTCAAGACAGTCTCTTCAATAAATAGTGTTGGGAAAATTGGACAAATTATATGCAAAAATATGAAACTAGACCACCAACTTACACCATACACAAAAATAAACTCAAAATGGATAAAGGACTTAAATGTAAAAGGGGAAACCATAAAAATATTAGAAGAATCCATAGGCAGAGAAATCTCAGATATATGCTGAAGCAATTTCTTCACTAATACCACTCCTAGGGCAATGGAAACTAAAGAGAAAAGAAACAAATGGGACTACATCAAAATAAGAAGTGTTTGCACAACAAGAGAAACCATCAGCAAAACAACAAGAAAGCCCACTGTATGGGAGAACATATTTGCAAATGTTATCACTGATAAAGGTTTAAACTCCAATATTTACAGGGTACTCATACAACTCAATAAAAGGAAAATAAATGACCCAATTAAAAAAATGGGCATGCCAAAACCGGTTTGGCTCAGTGGATAGAGTGTCAGCCTGCAGACTGAAAGGTCCCAGGTTCAATTCCAGTCAAGGGCATGTGACTTGGTTGTGGGCACATCCCCTGAAAGGGGTGTGTAGGAGGCAGCTGATTGATGTTTCTCTCTCATCAATGTTTCTAGCTCTCTATCCCTCTCCCTTCCTCTCTGTAAAATATCAACAAATTAGATTTTAAAAAATTAAAAATGGGCAATGGACCTAAATAGATATTTAAAAAAAAAAAGACAAAAGGAAGACCAAGAGACATATGAAAACATGCTCAAAATCACTAGTTATTCGAGAGATGCAAATCAAAACAACAATGGGGTACCATTTCACACCTGTCAGAATGGCTATCACCAACAAATCAACAAATGAGAAGTGCTGGTGTAGATGCGGAGAAAAAGGACCCCTCATGCACTGCTGGTGGGAATGCAGACTGGTGCAGCCACTGTGGAGAACAGTATGGAGTTTCCTCAAAAAAACACAAAAAATGGAACTCCCATTTGACCCAGTAATCCCACTTCTAGGAATACATCCTAAGAATCTAGAAACATCTATCAGAAAGGATATATGCAACTCTATGTTCATAGCAGCACAATTTACATCAGATGACTGGATCAGAAAACTATGGTACATCTACACAATGGAATACTATGCTGCTATAAAAAAGGAATTCTTACCATTTGCAGCAGCCTGAATGGAAATGGAGAGCATTATGCTAAGTGAAATAAGCCAGTCAATAAAAGAAGAGTACCACATGATATCATTCATTTATGGATAATATAGAACATTATAAACTGATGAACAAAAGGATAGATACAGAGGCAGTAAAGCATCAAACAGACTGTCAAATTATAGTGGGGAGGTTGGTATGCATGCATATAAGCATAATCAATGGACACAAGACACTGGGGGGTGAGGGCATCTATGGGAGTGGGGTAGGGGGGGGGCAATGGGAAGATATGTACATGTAATACCTTAATCAATAAAATAAAATTAGTAAAATAAGTGTATTTTATTTATACCTACTGTGTTGGTTTACAATATGAGCCACAACTAAATATGATATATTTAGAAATAAACATAGGTATAAACTTAGATATAAACATAGATATAGAACTCAGTATAGACCAGTGGTTCCCAATTTGGGGCACATGCCCCACAGGGGGTGCAATTTGATTTTTAAGGGAGGCAATTTTAGAATGAGCTATTAACACTGACTTTTTGCATTTCTTATGGTTTTAGGAGCCTCATATACAGTATATAAATATATATTGTGACATATGCATTTCAGTTCTCCATTATATGTTTTGAAACTTAATTTGCTATTTTTTCATATCACTTCATATTACTATTATTTTTTAATAATTTCTTCTTCAGCAGTTCAACTGTCCTTTTGTTCTTTTATTTTTCTCTTTCACGGATGCCATGTTCTTTGGAAGCTTGTTTAGACCAAGTTAATGGCCTTTCAGGCTTCCTCCGTGTGAATAGGAGTTCACTTTTTGAATAATAAGAATTATATGTCATGGAGGGGCCTGGGCCTCAGGATTTTAGAGATGCTTTAGTGCGAGGTGGCTAAAAAGAGATTGGGAACCTCTGATATAGATATATGGATATATACAGGGTGGGGTAAAGTAGGGTTATAATTGTTCATATAGAAAATAATGCAAAAATTAATAAATACAAGACTAAACTCTGTGTTTCATATACTCAAAACTGTGAACCTACTTTTGCCCTATCCTATTGTATATTTAGTTTTACTGTCCTAATATTAAAACCCCCAAAAGTCCTGCTTCTATCAAAATAAAGTTGACAGTTGAAGATATGACCGAATTAATTTTTTTAAAAAAAGGTCTCAGCCATCAAAAATAAACTTCTCCACATCAAATTTCAACTTCTGGATTTCACTATCTCTCCTTGGCTGTTTCCAAATCCTTCATTGATGTATAATTGTGTTTAGCTAATTTCCAATTTAATTGGGGTTTTGAGAGCAGAGTATGGAAGGAGAGTGTAGTGGCCTCGTGCCTCATTGAACTGAATGAAATGAGGATGTGTTTGCTTCTCAGTAGAGCTTCCTGCTTCTCTGCCTGACCCCAAATTCCTGAAAGATAGTTAAAAACCATGCACAGGCTTCCAGATTCCCTCCAACACAACCCATGCCACTGGGCTTAGGCCAACCTATGAACCGGTGTTTGGAACCAAATTGCACAGATATAACCGATAAGAGTGGCCCTAGTGAAATCCTAGCTAGTTGACCCGCTAACTGTAGGGGACTTGAGGAAAAAGAAAATCTATTAATCAATTTGTTTCTTGAGGCAACTTAGCAACAGGGATCCCAGTGGTAGATTGGGTGCTTTTGCTAATCAGCAAGTTACATTGAACAGTTTGTTTCATCAACTTAATTTAATTTTAGGCGACTGATTTTTATTAGGAACAGTCGATGAAACCTCTCCACCTGTATCTAAGAAAGATACAGCTACGGCTTCTCCTTCTGGAACATGGTACACTTCACGACTGTCCCAAAAGAGTACCTCCAAAGCCCATTACAAATGGGAAATTTTCTGAAATTTTGTCTGGTACCCAGAGCTCTCTATTCGTAGAAAACCAAGACAGAGTGATTTTCAAGCCCCATACTTCAAAGATCAACCCCCAACTTAAAAAAAAAAAAGTTCATACCTACCGCAAAGCTCTCTCATTCTCTCATTGTAGCTTCACTACCCAAGAATATTTTATTTAAAGGAATTTTCATTTATCTATTCATTCATCCATTCATTCATTCATTCACTTGCTCAACAAATATTTATTAAGCATCTAATATCCAGGTACTCTGCTGGGTGCTGGAGATACTTTGGTCAAGAAAAGAACCTTGTGTACCTACACTCTAGCGGGGAAGACAGATAATTATCAAATAAATAAACAGCAGTTGCCTTACACAACTACCATACATAAGTACAGTAAATGCTACAATGGTAACCAACAGAGAGTCTGCCAGAGATAACAGGAGTATTAGATATGATGGCCAGTAAAAACTGTATTCATTGAGCACTGCTCCAAACACTTTACATATATTTTCTAATTTAAATCTCCTAACAATCCTAGGGGATAAATGTCATACCAACTCCTATTTTTTAAATGAGGACATTGGTTAATGGGAGAAGTTAGGCATGTGCCTAAGATAAGGGGGAAAAAAAAAGCCAGCAATTAGCAGATGGGCTGTTGATCCTGGCAGGCAGATGTGACGTGTTATCCGGAACCTGTTGTCAGGCACTGCCCGCTCCTGCCTCCCGGGAGAGATGTTATTGATACTAATACCTGGAAGCCTGCGGTGAGGCGCCCGTGAGGCGCAGGAGCAGAGCCTTGGGTGAAACTGGGACAGCGTGCATGCAGGTCTAGCATCCACCGAGCAGCGGCACTCAAGAAGGCGGGCAAACTGCAGAATAATCGGCCTGAGATGAACTGTATTTCCTGCCTGTGTACCGTAACAACATTTCAATGTGTTTTTTAAAAACGGTGCATCAGCCAAGATCAGTTTGGCTCAGTGGATAGAGCATCGGCCTGCGGACTGAAAGGTCCCAGGTTTGATTCTGGTCGGGGGCATGTACCTTGCTTGCGGGCACATCTCCATTGTGGGGCGTGCAGGAGGCGGCTGATTGATGTCTCTCTCATCGATGTTTCTGACTTTCTATCTCTCTCCCTTCCTCTCTCTAAAAAATCAATAAAATATATTTTTAAAAAAATAAAAATAAAAACGGTGCATCAGTCCCAAACCAAAGATTCTGAAACACCGCAGCGGCACGTGGTCATAAGTGGGTCCGTTAAACCACGGGCAGGATAACGCAGGCCTTCCAAATCACATCAGTACAGACAGAGCTCCTCTCTCACGCTGCCGAGTGAGCCCCTGAACCATTCTATGTGGCTTAAAAGCCTGTTTCACATCTACCCATGACACTGGATTGAACTTGAGGGGAAGTCGCCATCCAATTCATCTCTCTGGCCGCAGGCCCCAGCCGTGGAGGGCACAGAGGAGGTGCTCCCTTAAAGAGGAATAAACGACGAGTGGAAGAAGGGATGGCAGTGCCTGATACACAGCACGCAGTTTATTAAATGAGAACTTATTAGAAGGGGAGAATAGGGAAATGCTGGTTTGTTTCTCAATGAAGTGAGAGGAGGCGGAGAACCAGGGCACAGAATGGACTGCAGGTGCCGGCGGGGTGGGGCTGAGATCATTACAAGTTCAAGGCGCACACACACGCCCCCACCGCCCTGCGGTCTGGAATCCCAGGGGGAACCTCCTCGGTTCTCGGCTTCCCTCTGCCCGGAGAGCACTATGTTTTATGAACCGAGTCAGCCGCTGGGAGCTCCGGGGGGAGGCGACTTCGGAAGGTGCGATGCCGCAGAGCCAGAGGCGGCAGCCGCGGCTCCATAAGGAGGCCGGGCCCCTCTCTGCTCCACGCCGTATGCCAGGCTGCGCGCCTCCTCGCTGCTTCCCATTTGTCTTCCTCGTGCGGAGGAGTTCAGATTTACGGTGCCATCTGTTGAGGAGCGCGGGCCCAGGACGTCACGGTTCAGCCCGCAGCCCTTCTGCAGCCCGAGGCGGGGAGGCGGCCTGGGAGGGAGCGCGGCGCCCGTGCCAGGCGTGTGGCTTCCAGGCGGAGTGATGGATGAGGGCCCCGGCCGGGCCCGCTCCTCTGGCTTCTGCATCTGCATTGGCGGCGGCGGGGCGGGATCTCTGGTCCCCCCGGTTTGTCTGCATCTCGCACGCGCTTCCGCTCTCATTGTTGAAACCCCCGGCTCCTCCTGGCTTGGATCGGGCCTCCCTGGGTCCGTGCCCTTCCACGCTGTGTCTTCGCTCCTCTCCGCGCTGGCATTTTCCGGAACTGCCTCCGTCTGCCAGGGCGCCGGGGGGTGGCTGCTGAACTCTGCGACTCCGAGGAACGCAGAGGCTGTCACAGGGATGCTGGGTGTCATTCAGACCTCAAAGGGCACACGCTTCAAACCTTTTGGGGGGTGTTTTAGAGAATTGGGGGTCTGCCCGTGTGACCCATTTCACCCAGGAAAGCCTCTTTGTCTCCAAAGCAAGACTCTCTGTCTGTCTGTCTGTCTGTCTGTCTATCTGTCTGGAACTGACACGTAAAACTGGTGCCAGGGCCATCCATGGGCCATGTGCCAGGGCAGGTGCCAGGGCCATCCACGGGCCACTGTGCGCCCTAGAATGTGCAGGTGGGCAGGCCATCCTCCAGCCTCGCACCTTGGAGCAGTCACGACGGAAGCGCAGACTTGATGAGCAGGAATCTGCTCTGTCATTCAACCTGCACCGCCCCGAACAGCGCATTCATCCTTGAGATGCTCCCTGTGCCAGGCTCCTGCCCCTAACCACCCTGGGAAAGAAGCAGGGAGCGTCTCCTCACTCCCATCCTCACTGGGCTGATGAGATTCCAGGAGGACGTGTGATTTGCCCAAGGTCACGCTTTTCTTGGTGGCACATCTTCCAGCTCGTAACCTATGTTGTTCTACCCTCAGGATCGGATTTTCACTCCACGTTTTCCCTTTCCTTAACCGTGAGATGACTGTGTCTACCCGATCCCTAACCAAACGCTTGACTTTACAGTTTGCCTGTGGGGGGTCTTGGAGCCTTAATTCAGGGGTATTTTAGCAATTCACACTTAACTGGGTCGGAATCATATGAGCCTAGGCTTGCCTTGTTCCCCTTAAACTATCCGTGCAAACCGTTTATGCTGGACAATTTGATAAAGAACAAAAGTAATCATAGCTGCGCCGAGAACTCCTCTGCTCTCCTTGTAGTCAAGTCTCACGGCGGCTGTGCACGGCGGGCCATCCTGTCTATGTTATGTGCAAAGAGAACCGAGGCGAAGGGAAGGCCAAGATCAACAGTTAGATGGTAGCCGGGGCAGGATCTGAACTCTTAACTGCAGACACCATGCTCCTAATTGCTTTCCCTACACATTAAATAAGATGAGCAGCAGATTGAGGGGACAGATAATTAGACAGTAAGAGAAAATAATAAAATGTCAAACACTCTTAAACCAGACTTCTGTCCGTGATGAGCTAAATATAAAAGATGCATCTCCATTCTTGACATCAGGACCCGAGAAATTGTGTGTGATTTCTCTTAAATCAGAGTATTAAAGTAATAACAAGCTAAAATGAGTGAAGAGATTAGACATTTTTTTTCTAATCAGACCAGTATTACAGAATTGCTGTGTGACTTACTCTCTACTGAGATTCTCGCCATGTTGTAGCCCTACCTGCCACCCAGTTTGTGTCATGTATTTTATTGCAGCCGTGGAATAATAGATAAATACCACAGGTCAGTCTTCTTACAAGTTACGTCCACCTCCTCTCCATTTGCATGTTCAAGATATGCCGAAACCTGTTTGGCTCAGCAGATGGAGCATCGGCCTACAAACTGAAAGGTCCCAGGTTCGATTCCAGTCAAGGGCATGTATCTTGTTTGCAGTCACATCCCCAGAAGGGGGCGTGTAGGAGGCGGCTGATCCATGTCTCTCTCTCATCGATGTTTCTAATTCTCTATCCCTCTCCCTTCCTCTCTGTAAAAAATAAATAATATATATATATTTTTAAAAAGATATGTACACATGTAATACCTTAATAAAAAAATGGAAAAGAAAAAGATTATCCTTTATCAGTACAAACAAAACACCATGTGCTAAAAAAAAAAAGCCATGAGATGTAATTAAAAGCCAATGGGAAAAAGAAGATGTGGTACATACATATATACAATGGAATGTTACTCAGCCATGAAAAAAGTCAAAATACTGCTATTTACGACAACATGGATGGATGGTGAGAATACTAGGTGAGATAAGTCAGACAGAAAAAGCTAAGAACTATATGATTTCACTCATATGTGGGATATAAAATTGAAACTCGTGAATACAAACAGCAGTGGTTTTTATAGAAAATAATGCAAAAATTAATAAATACAAGACTATTTATTGTAGTTGCCAGAGGGAAGTGGGGGCAGGATTGGGGTCCAAATATATAGGGACAAAAGAAGATATGACTTCGGGTGGTGGGCGCATGGTACACTATACAGATCTTGTAACATAGAAACTCACACCTGAAACCTATATGGTCCTTGTAAGCAATGTTACCCCAATAAATTCATTATTTAAAAAAAAAAAAGCCAATGAGCTAGGGAAGGGAAATATGGCAAAAAAGTTGCTCATGTCGACAAAATTTTAAGATGTAACAAAGTCAGCGTTTCTTTTAGAGACAGCAGAGATGATATGCCCTCTTCTTTGGCACACAGGCCAGCTACATGAAAACTCAAACTCTGAGACACGCAGCCGGGCGTCCTACACCAGAGCCAGAGCCACGGTGTAGGAAGAATGAAAAGAGCAGCCAACCTTGGCTCCACGGCAATTCTTCCAAACTCCGAAAAATTCACCTGAGAAAACGGAGCCAACCAATTCCTAGGAGCCTGAATTCCAAACACAGAAACTTGTGGCCTCACTCAAAAGGCTCAACCTCCCAATTATAAAGAAAAAGGGGATGGGAGAGACTTAATAAGCAAGGTGACTCAAAATTCAATTCCGATGACTAACATAAACACATCGGCAAGCTGTGAATTAATTTTTTTAATATACAGCTACGTTTAAGACTACTACAGACAGGAGAATAAGAAAGAAAACACTATCACAAAGAGAAATGAAGAACACAATCCCACTTATCGTTATATCAACAAGAATAAAACACCGAGGAATAAACTTAATCAAGGAGGTGAAAGACCTACACAGTGAAAACTATAAGATATTGATGATAGAAACTGAAGAAGACACAAATAAATGGAAAGATATTTCATGCTCATGTACTGGAAGGATTAATGTTTTTAAAATGTCCATACTACCCAAAGCAGATGCAATTCAATTCCTATCAGAATTCCAATGACATTTTTCATAGAACTACAATAACAATTCTAAAATTTATATGAAATTGCAAAAAAAAAAAAAAAAAAACATAAAAAAGAACACCCAAATAGCCAAATCAATCTTAAGAAGAACATGTAGTAATCAAAACAATAGCATTGATATAGAAACAGACACATAGATCCGTGGAACAGAACAGAGAACCCAGAAGTAAATCCATGCATATATGGTCAGTTAATTTATAACAAATGAGACAAGCATTTACAATGGGAAAAGGACAGAGCTGGGAAAACCGGACAGCCATGTGCAAAATAATGAAACTGGATCCCACTACCTTACACAATGCAAAAAAATTAACTCAAAATGGATTTAAGATTCGAATGTAAGACCTGAAACCATAAACCTAGAAGAAAGCATAGATGTTAAGCTCCACTGCATTGGTCTTAGTGCTGATTTTTCGGATTTGACACCAAAGGCAAAGGCAACGAAATAAAAAAAAATCAAAAAAGCTTCTTTCTATACCACAAAGAGGCCATCGACAAAATGAAAAGACAACCCTCTAATTGGGAGGATTTATTCACCAATAATACATCTGATCAGGGGTTAATATCCAAAATGTATAGAGAATCCATACTATTGAATAGCACACACACAAAAAAAGGGAAGGGAAGGGAAGGGGAGGGGAGGGGAGGGGAGAGGAGGGGATGGGGAGAGAAGAGAAGGGAAGGGGAAGGGCAAGGGAGGAGAAGGGAAGGGAAAGGAAGGGAGAAAAGGGGAGGGGGGAAGGGGCGGGGAGGGGAGGGGAGGGAAGGGAAGGGAAGGGAAGGAACAATCTAATGGGTAGAGGGTCTGATTATACATTTTTCCAAAGAAAACATACAGATGGCCAACAGGTACATGAAAAGATGTTCAACATCACTAATCATCAGGGAAATACAAATGAAACCATAGTGAAATATCACCTCATACCTATTAGAATGGCTCTTCTCAAAAAGACACAAAATAAGTATTAGCAAAAGGGTGGAGTCAAGGAAAACCTTGTTCACTGCTGGTTGAAATGTAAATTGGTGCAGCCACTATGGAAAACAGTATAAAGTTTCCTTAAAAAATGAAAAATAGTTCTACTATAGTATCCAGCAATTTCACTTCTAAATATTCATCTGAAGAAAGCAAAAGCACTAACTCTAAAAGATAAATCCACCCTATGTTCATTGCAGCATTATTTACAATAGTCAAGATATGGAAACAACCTAAGCATACATCAATGTGGTATATATACATATATATGCATGTATATACATACGATGGAATATTATTCAGCCATAAGAAAGAATAAAATCTTGCCATCTGTGCAAACATGGATGGGCCCTGAGGGCATTAAGTTAAGTGAAACAGTCAGAGAGAGACACATACCAATGTATGATCTCACTTATCTGTGGAATCTAAAAAATAGAGAATCCAAGCTCATAGGCACAGAGAGTAGACTGGTGGTTGGAGAGGTGTGGGGGGGGGAGGGGCATGAGGGGAGGCAAAACAGGTGAAGGAAGTCAAAAGGCACAATCTTCCAGTTACAAAAAAAGTCATGGAGATGTGATGTACAGCACGATGACTATACTGCATATTTGAAAGTTGCTCAGATAATAAAACTTAAAAGCTCTCTCCACAAGAAAAAAATTCTGTAACTATGTGTGGTGATAGATGTCAACTTGACTTATTGTGTTGATGGTTGTGCAATATATATAAACATGGAATCATGATGTTGTACACCTAAAACTAATATAATGTTGTATGTCAGTTATACCACATATTTTTAAAAAGAACGAAATGTGCTTTACATTTCCTTCTCCAAAATGCTTGAGTGAAAAGGTGTCTGAAGATATTTTAAAAGTAAAACATACAACCAAAAATTTATTGACCCCTCAAACAGATTTTGTTCCTGCAAATATCTGAAAGGTAAAAAGAGAAGCTTGTGGAGGGAAAAAAAGGAGGGGGGTAGGGTGAGAAAAAGGGAGAAAGGGAGGGAGGGAGGGAGGGAGGGAGGAAGAGGAAGGGGGAGGAGAAAGGGAAAGGGGGAGGGGAAAGGGGAGGGGAAAGGAAAAGGGGAGGGGAAAGGGGGAAGGGGAAGGGGGAGGAGAAGGGGAAGAAAGAAAGATGGAAGACAACTAACTTAGAGCTCCACTGAAATCCTACCTTGGACTTTGAGAGCAAAGGAATCTTGACACAAGTATATTGTTTTCCTCTGTCATCACCACAAATCTGTATTTCAAGCTAGGAAGCAGCATATTGTTTCCATTGAGAGGAATTAGCCAAATTTGTTTCCAGGAAAACTCTAAAACTGGCCCCAAGTTTCAGTCTTCACCAGGCAGGTCATAAAGAGCAGCAATCAATTCCAAACGGCGATGGCTGCTCGGGGCGTCATTTGCTGCTTCACATCTGTTGAACTCGGAAGTGACGCTCCCAATTGAGTGTGTTCTCGGCAAGTTCCCCACGCAATCGCTTCAGTTTTATGTATAGATCATTGTGTACATTTCATGAATTCACAGAGAGCGAGAATAGACACTTAAAAGCCTCCCTGTTTCCAATCTGATATTTTTCCAAGTACAGAAGAAAAAGAAGTAGGAGAGGGGGAGAGCAGAAGAGCAGAAGAGAGAGGAATGATTGAACATCATTGGCTTTGAAGAAAACATGGCAAGAAGTAGAAAGGATTATTTTTAAGCTGTAAAAGTTATGGAAAAATTCCCTTTATCGGTCATTATAGCACAAACTGCTATGGTTATTTTTACAGGGACTGGCTCATTTTACTCTCTCCTATAGATAACTCCACTGCTGGGTTCCAGAAGTCCCCGATTTCCCAGCTTCCTTGCCCAGCCAGGGCAGACGCCATAACTCTTTGTTGCTTTCCTTAAACACAAAGGTAGGCCTCGCAGCCTTTCGCCAACAGTTGGGGGCGCTAAGGGGAGCTGGTCTTCCCTCAAGGGTTGTCATCCTTTCTGCCCAGAGAGTGCATGGATCCTTACCCCGCTCCGGAGTTCAGCCTGGCGTGGTGGGAAGTGCAGGTCAGAGGTAAAAGTAAATGTTTCTGGAGACACAGAGAAGAGGGGGAGGGGAGTTTAATCTCAGCCCTCCTGATTTAGAGGCCTGGGGTAAATGCCGCTATAACAAGGCTCCAAGCCAACAACGGGATGACATAAGCTCTTCCATTTCTAACCCAGTTACCCACTGGAACCCAAAGCATCCTGAAGCTCATGATGTATAAATTTAATTTCTCTTTTATGGCCGGAGCAGTATTTTCCATGATTTATAAATCATTCGGTCGGTGATTTCTTTGAAATCTTTGCCTCATTTATGCTCTTGACCTCTTGACCTCCCGATACATTTA
>PVJN01017815.1:0-28908 GCA_004026805.1 Lasiurus borealis
GCTGGCTTGTTTCTGCTTCTATTTCGTTTACTTCCTTTTCTGGTGAAACCTGCCTTTCTGTCTTATGTGGGCTGTTTCTTTTTCTGCCCATGGTCTTTCTTCTCCGGGTGTCTGGCTATGTAGTTCTCTCTCCTACGTTGATTGAGCAGCACAAACTACAACACGACCAGGTACAGCACGCAAGGCGTTGAGTAAAAATTTATTTAGGATGTTAATAATCACAAATAAGGTGACCACCAATGAAGGATAAATTAGGGGTAAATAGAGAAAGAAGGAGAGGAAATTGGGGAAAAAAGAAAAGAAAGAAATGCCAAATCAAATTGGAGATCGAGAGAAAAAAGAAAAAAAAAAGATAAATAAATGATCAAAAAAAATAAAATACAAGAAAATAAGTAAATAAAAGGTGAAGGAAGGAGGAAGAAAAAAAGTCACAGAGAAAAGAAAGCGTATAAGAGAGAAAAAGGGAAAAATATAGATGTCAAGAGGCAACTCCAATAGGACCATCACCAATCCCAATAAAGGCCAGCAACCAGTACCTAGAGCTTAATGTAAACTGCAAATAGCAACTGGTATCAAGGGAGGTGAGGGAAGAGAGAGGTAGAAAACAAAGCAAGCAAAAAACAAAATAAAACAAGTAGAATAAACTAAAAGAATCTCACAAGAAATTTCAAAAAATCGATATAATCACTTTTTAGGCAAACAGCCCAACAAAAAGACTTAGAGAAAAAAACAAGTTTTTGGCTAATGAAGGAAGAAGAGATTGGATTTGTAGTAGGGGATTTGAAATTAGATATATAAACGGGGTGAAATTTTAACTAGGTAAAGAGAAAGAATAGGGAGAATCTGAAGTTGGAAAAGGGAGAGAGAATTAAGACGACAAAATGGGGAAAATTAGGAGGAAGGTGTCGGCATAAAGGTAGAGTTGAGTTGGAGT
Organism: Lasiurus borealis; assembly: GCA_004026805.1. Lineage (NCBI taxonomy): Eukaryota > Metazoa > Chordata > Mammalia > Chiroptera > Vespertilionidae > Lasiurus > Lasiurus borealis. Next base: position 935 of record PVJN01017815.1, read on the forward strand.
AATATTATGCTAAAGGAAAGATGAAAATAGAATGTAGAACTCTAATCCCGAGATAAAATAAATAGAAAACAAAATGACGGGTTTTTTTTCCAAAAAGTAAAATACTAATATTAAATAATAATATTAGTTTAAAACAAAAATGCAATAGTTAAAAAGGAAAAATCAATTGATGTGGAAAGAAAAAAATGGTCTTTCGATTAAAATATGTGAAAATGAAAAATAAAATAAAATAAAGAAAAGAAAGAAAAAAAAGGAAAAAAATGGAAAAAAGGAAAAGGGAAAAAAAAGAAAAAAAAATTAGATGCTCCTTTACTTCCAGTATTATTCTGTGTGTCCTCCACTGGGTGGCAGTGTTTCAGAATTGATCTCTGAGACAAAGCAGGGAACCTCTCCAGGCTTTGCTCAGTTCCTGCTACTCTCTGGTTCTCCAAGCCAGTCCGTGGGGGTTTTGTAGCCGGGACACTGCAATAACTCCCAGGCTGTCCCTCCACCCCAGAAAGAAAGAAGAAGAAGAGAAAAAAAAAAAAAGAGGAGTCGTTTTCCAGAGCTCTCCTCCATCAACAGCTCAGAGGGCTTGCCTCCACACTTAGGGATCATGCCCTGCCCACCTCTGGGAGCCTCTCCAGTGGGAGCTTTCCCGCAGCCAGGCTCCCAAGGCGTACGCGTCTCTGTTGTGTGAGGGTAGGAGACCTCACCCCGACTTGGGCGAAATCTGACCCTTCCTCAAGCTGCTCGGATCTCCAAATCCGCTGCCCGCGCGTCCGCGCTGTCTGGAAAGCCGTGCTCTGTGTCCCCGGCTGCTTGGGGTGCCTCCGTCCGCCGCAGCTTTCAGACCTCCCTCTTATCCCAGGCGCAGTCTGATCTCACCGTGTGCTCCGTGGATCTCTGAGTCCGCTGCGTGTCTGTGGATCTTTGAGTCCGCTGCATGTCCATGCTGATTGGAGAGCGGAGCTCTGGGTCCCCAGGTCCCCAGCTGCTTGATGTGTGCGCAGCTGCAGGCTTCAGATGGCTGCAGACATCCACCTCCCTCTGAAAGATGGCGCGGTCTCCGAGCTCCTGCTGGGGGCTCGGGCGGGCAAAAACCCCTTTGCAGTGGGGCTGCCCGGCTGGGAGAGCCCCGTCCAGCAGTTCCCCGCCTTCTCCTGGAGGATAACTGACTCCCAACTTGCCTCCAATCACTCCCAGTGCGACTCCCAGCCGCTCTCTCTCCCTCTGCCCAGCGACAAAGCTCCAGATGCGTCTGTTTACTCCGCCGCCATTTTTTTCACCCCCTCTAATTTTATTCTTTACTAGAGGCCCAGTGCACAAAATTCGTGCATGGTGAGGGGTGTCCTTCAGCCCAGACTGTACCCTCTCCAATCTGGGACCCCGTGAGGGATGTCCGACTGCCCACTATAGGATCAGGCCTAAATGGGCAGTCAGACATCCCTCTCAAAATCCAGGACTGCTGGCTCCCAACTGCTTGCCTGCCTACCTTCCTGATTTTGCCTGCCAGCCTTATCATCCCTAACCACTCCCCTACCAGCCTGATTTATGCCTAAGTTCTCCCCTGCCAGCCTGTCACCCCTAACTGCTCACCCCTGCAGGCCTGGGTCCCCCACAACTTCCCTCCTCTGCCAGCGTGGTCACCCCTAACTGCCCTCCCTTGCAGGCCTGGTCCCTGCCAACTGCCCTCCCTGCTGGCCATCTTGTGGTGGCTATCTTGTGTCCACATGGGGGCAGGATCTTTTGACCACATGGGGGCAGTCATCTTGTGTGTTGGAGTGATGGTCAATCTGCTTATTACTTTTTTATTACATAGGATAGAGGCCTGGTGTATGGGTGGGGGCTAGCTGGTTTGCCCTGAAGTGTGTCCTGGATCAAGGTGGGAGTTCCCTTGGGGCATGGGGCAGCCTGGGCGAGGGGCCTGTGGTGGTTTGCAGGGTGGCCACCCTCCTCAGCAACCCAAGTGGAGGCCTTGGTATCTGGGATTTATTTATCTTCTACAATTGAAGCTTTGTAGCCTGGAGCGGAGCTAAGCCTTTTGCTTGCTCCGTGGTGGCAGCCATTTCTGGTTAATCTAGAATATTACACTGGAATTTATTTATCTTCTATAATTGAAACTTTGTTGCCGTAAGGGCTAGCCAAGGTGTGTGGGAAGCTTGACTTCCTCCATCACTAGGGCAACCCAAGCCTCCCTCCTGCTCACTCTGTGGCTATAGCCATCTTGGTTGGGTTGATTTGCATACTTGCTCTGATTGGCTGGTGGACATGGCTTGTGGGTGTAGCAGAGGTATGGTCAATTTGCATATTACTCTTTTATTAGTTAGGATAGTACATTTATTTGCATTCTGCTGTAAAAGAGAGTTTTGTGTATCACCTGGGATGGATTGAGAGTGCCTCCTAAAGTGGCAAGCAGAAATGGTTACTTATTTCCCCTTTTTTGAGTACTTTCTTACTTTCTGTTATTAGATAATTTATATTATTTCTATTCCAGTCATGGGATTTAGCCATATCCACAGGAATCCCTAGTTTTTCAAATACTAGTAGATAGGTATTTAGAAACCAAGACTTGGGTTTGTGTTCTAATATCTACTGGGGCACCATTGCTTTCAGGTCCTTTCAATTGACAGAGCTAGGAGATGTTTTCTTTTTTTAAATTTATATTTCTAATTCTAATTTAATATTATAAGGTTTTTATTTACTTACTTTAATTTTACACTGGAACTCTTGATTTCTAATAATATTAACCTATTTATTTGTTTGCTTTGTCTTACAATGTATAAAATGATTTAAAATTATAATTTCTATAATAAAAAACGAGGGTGTAACACAGGTATGAGTGAAGCGGCACCAGAAGGGAAATCAGTGCTGGGTTGCTGCAGGCCCAGTGCCCAGCACTGACTGCTAAGGAGGCTGAGAATCAGGGCCGGAAAGAGGCCTGAAGAGAGAAGCAGGGATTGATTCTGTTGCCTCTGTGGCAGCTTTTGACCAGCACTTGCCTCTCTCTTTCTTTCCAAGTGTGACCAGCAGCTGGGCTTCCATTTCTCTCCAGGACTCCAGGCTGCTGATCAGCCCTGCCTTTATGATCAGGCCCTGTTGATAGGCCCAGAGACACTGACTGGCATAGAAACTGACCAATCAGAACCAAATCTGGGGGCTTAGAGGTGTTTCTCTCCAGGGAGAGTGATCAATCCCGAGACTGGCTCCAGCAATGACCTTCGAAAATCTACAGTTCGTGGACATGCTGAAGGGGAGAGCCCTCACGGGCATTGTGAATGCTCAGGCTCTCACACCAAACCTTTGATTGGTCTGGCAGAAACCCTGGGGACTCTGATGTGAGCCTAGGCAGGGTCCCCCAAAGAGCTTATCCCTGAAGAATGCCGGGAACTGCCTGAGCCCTACAGTCATTGTAGGCCTCCTCATACGGATGTGAACTTGGTGAACGCCATGCTGTTGGTGAAGGAGACCGGCCTCAATGAAACCACCTCCCATAACCCCCTGTGCCAGGAGAGCAAGGATGCAGGAAAAGCCTCCTGAGCGTGGCCCTGGCAGGTGCCCCCTACCAGGTTGTGGGCTTTGTCCAGGGCACCCACCTGTGCTGCAGGCACTCAGTGGAGTTGCCTTCATATCAGAAGTGCCTCTGCTCAGGGCTCAGCCCTCCAACCCTGCCATGCTGCCTACCATGATTGGGCTCCTGGCAGAGGTAGGCATGCAGCTGCTGTCCTACCAGACCTTGGTGGTGGCTGATGGGGAGACCTGGCACATCAGGGGCATCTTCTCCCTACTGCCCAACCTGGATACCTGGAAGCAGCATGTGACCTAGGCCTTTCAGTTTCATTTCTGATCTTGAGTGTCACCAGGATCAGCCTTTGGGGGCTTTATGATTAACATTGAGAGATTTGCATTCTTGGGGCTGACGCTACTTATGTGGTCTGACCCTTGTAATAATGACTTAATGAACAACCTACCCTCTACACCCCCCTCCCAAAAAGAACCAAATGTGGGTCAACTGTGAGGAGCCAATAGCTGCCCAGGAGGAGGAGCTTATGATGCTGACTGACATAAAAACTGACAAATCAGAACCAAATCTGGGTAAAGTGTGAGAAGCCAATGGCTGAATAGAAGGTGGAGATCTTGTTGCTGAATGGCATAGAAACTGACCAATCAGAACTAAATTGGCCAGCAGAGGAGGGCAGTTAGGGATGAGATCAGGCTGGCAGGGGAGGGCCATTGGGAGCAAGATCAGGTTGGCAGGGGAGGGCAGTTGGGGGCGAGTTCAGGCAGGCAGGCAGAGGCAGTTAGGGGTGGTCAGGAAGACAGGCAGGCAGGTGAGTGGTTAGGAGCCAGCAGTCCCAGATTGCAAGAGGGATGTCTGATTGGAGAGGGTGCAGGCTGGGCTGAGGGAACCCCTACTTGCGTGCACGAATTTTGTGCACCAAGCTGCTAGTCTATATAATAAAAGGCTAATATGCAAATTGTCTCCTCTGCTGGGAGTTCAATCAGGAATTTGACCAGAGCAGCCTGGTGAGACATGATGACTAAATGCAATAAGACATCCTGGATGAGGTCCTGCAACAGAAAAGGGATATTAGGTGAAAACTAAGAAAATCTGAATAAAGTATGGACTCTAGCTAATAATAATGCAATAATATTCATTAATATATTTTGAATGTAAGCTATTAATAATAGAAGAGGAAGCCCGGTGTTGGGCATATGGAAACTCTCTTTACTATTTTCACCATTTTTCTATACATCTAAAACTATTCTAAAGTTTGTTTTGTAAATGTTTATAAAGAAAAAGATGAATTATTTACCAGTCACATGAAGAAAATCAATGACATGAAAGTTAAATAGAAAAACTGATCCCATTTCCAGACTGTCTACAGGCAAATAATGAAACCTTTTCATTTTTAAAATCAACCAATACCTATATTTTAGGCTAATTTTAATTTCTGAATTTGAAAAATTGTGAGATGGATTTAATTGTGTGTTGTTGTTTTTGTCTCCTCACAGAATATTTCATTTTTATGCTCATTTTTACTCTTCTGCAATTGATTTTTTTTTGAGTAGTTGAAAGCCAGTGAAAATTTTGCTAGGGTCAAGGACATATATGAATGAGCCTTTTCCAACCTTAAACTAATAGGTTATAATATTTTGATTTTTGAGCTCACTCCCTTTTTTTCTTGGTTGATTACTATATGTAAGAGCTTAATTCTGATCCAAGGGAAATGATAATTGTTTGCTTCTTTATAAAGGAAACACAATATGCATGTAAACACACATACTTTTTTTATTGAAGGCTTCCTTTTAAAAAAAAATTAATTGTGGTTAAATACACATACAATTTATCATCTTAACCCTTGTTAAGTGGCATTAAGTATACTCACATTGTTGTGTAACCAACACCACCTTCCTACTCCAGAATTTTTTTCTTTCCCACTTGAAACTCTATCCATTAAGCAATAACTCCTCATCCACTCCTCTCCCAACCCTTATAACCACCACTCTACTTTCTGTCTCTATGAATTTAATTATTCTAGGCACCTCATATAAATGGAATCATACAGTATCTGTCCTTTTTTGACTGGCTTATTTCACTTAGCATAATGTCCTCAAAGTTCATCCATGTATGTGTCAGAATTTTCTTTTTGAAGCTGAAATACATTTCACTGTATGTACATACCACATCTGGCTTATCCATTTATCCATTAATGGACTTTGAGTTGCTTCCTTCTGTTGGCTATTGTGAATAAGGCTGCTGTGAACATGTTCTCCCAACAGAGTAGAAGCACACGGATGCTTTAGGAGGACTAGATTTGTGTGTCTGTATCCAGAGTTGTTCTCTCTGCTCATAACATGGTATTGGAAGCTGTGAGTTGTATGTTCAGGCTCTTGGACATAAAGCTACCACATAGGAAAGCAGCTATATATTTTTTCCAGAGTAGTTTTTAACTAATCCTTTTTATTGTGTAGTATATGTAATATTTGTATAATGCATAATTTAGCAATAAATATACAAATGATAACTCACTTTTGATAACTTTTAATGATGGTGTCCACTATGATTTAGATAATCACACATTTCCTAAATAGTTATGGCTTTGAAGTTTTTATAACCTCTTTGTAAAAGGTTGGCTATCCTGAAGAAGCTTTCCCAGGATTTTTTTGGCTTGTTCTCATGTTCTATTCTCAGGAGGGCAAGTCAACCAAGGGACCTCCTGGGCGATGCGGGTTTCATTTAGAAGGCCCAGGTGAAGATTTTAGGTCAGGGTCCCAACAAAACCTGGAAAATATTGTGTGCGCTGGCTTTGGAGACACAAGTTTGAGTTTGGATCCTAGGTCTGCCCCTTATGAATGAGCAAATGGATGTATCTGTCGTTTACTGAGCTCCATGGATATGCCAGGAGCTCTTAGGTATATGGGCTGTCTTAATTCATCTAACCTTCACAATAATCCTATCATTTCTCCCAATTTACAGAAATTGCACCCCAAATTACAGTGGTGTGGTAGTGGAGCTTCTGTCCAGTTTGACTCAGATAATAAATGGTAGTGTCAGGATTCAAACTCAGGCAGTGTAACTTTAGAACTGGAACTCTTAGTTACTTTGCCAAACTACCTTCTGGAAATCAGGATTTGCAGAGTGGAGATAGAGAGGGAAGGATAAGGAGTGTATTGTGAAAAGCATCGGATAGAAGAGCAGTCCATAAATATTAGTAGATGGTGTTTTTGTATTGACAGTACTCCCTCCTTGTTAAAATGAAAGCGTGATTCCTAAGCTTTTTGGAAGCAAAACCTATCCCCTGTAGTCATGTGATCACCCCTCTGTAGAGTCCAATTCAGGTATGGTCCAGAGCAATTTCTTAGGGCTACTGTAACAAAGCACCACAAATTGGGGGGCCTAGAACTACAGAAAATTATTGCCTCACACTTTGGGAGGCCAGAAGTCCGAAATCAAGATGTCAGTGGGGGGCATGCTCCCCCTCAAAGTGCTATGGAAGAGTCTGGTCTATATATTTTTTTGACAGTCTTTGATGTTCCTTGACTTCTTCATGTCCCCCTTTCCCCATCTCTGCCTTCATCTTCACACAGCATTCTCTCTATATGTCCGGATTCCCCTTTTAAAGATGAGTCCTACTGGATTAGAGACCTTCCTGCTCTGATATGGCCTCCTCTGCAACTAATGATTCTGTAAGACTCTTTCTAAATAAGGTCACATTCTGAGTTGGGAATGTTGGAACTTCAACATATGAATTCTGCGTGAGGGGAGACAATTCAGCTCATAACACCCAATGTCTCCTTCTGGTCTCAGTGGTGCCACAAGTGGGGGCGAGAATGAGCATGAGGACCTGGAGCAGGAGTGGAAGCCTCCAGATGAGGAGTTAATCAGGAAACTGGTGGATCAGATTGAATTCTACTTTTCCAATGAAAACTTGGAAAAGGATGCCTTCCTGCTAAAGCATGTGAGGAGGAACAAGTTGGGATATGTGAGTGTTAAGCTACTCACATCCTTCAAAAAGGTGAGACCTCATTGTCAGAGCTGCCCAAAGGGTTTCAAGACTGGGGTTATGAGTCAAAAGATTTTTTTACCCTTTCCAAACCTAATGACTAGTTTTTTTTACTTCCTCTGAGGCCTGAAAAAAAAAAAGAGAGAAAAATGATCAAGAGAGGGGATACTATGAAAAGGGTCCTGGGTTTAGGGACAGATCTCAGCAATGGCCTTTTGAGACACTTACCAGGCCTAGAATTATATGCAATTCAAGCTTTTCATTTGTATTGTTGAATAAATAAAAGGAGGAAGGAGTGCTCAGAATTCTGGGAGATAAGCCCTTCTCCAAGATATCAAGCTGCCTTGAATGTGCAATGTCAACCTCATTTGTAGATGGAGATGTGGCAAATCTGCCTGTTGCTGCTGTCTGGGCAGCAGACTGCATGGCCCTGCTGTGTACACATGCAGCAAGTAGACCATATTTGTCTGCTTCTTGAAGAGCTGACAGATAAGTTGGCCTCAGAACTCTGTCTCCCTTGAAGGAAGTTGTTTACAAGAATAGAAAAACACTACACTGACTGTTGTATAATGAAATGTGTAATGAGTAGGTCCTGTTCAAGTTGTCAGGAAGCACCTAGGACAGCTCTTCTCCCAGACTGTTTCTCTGCCCGAGGTCCTGGTGTGCTCTGCCCTCTTCTGTTGTTCTCTTTATTTTATTCATTCCTCAAGCATACTCATTCTGTGTGCTGAATACTGTGTTAGGCATAAGATATACAAGATGAATTTGGCATTCCCCTGCCTTTGCAAAATCCAGTGGAGAGAGAGTCTAGTGAAAGGTTACAATATGACCATTGACAGCACCATAAAAGAAAGAAAAGACTATTGGTGGTAAGTTGCTTAGAGCAACTAATCCTGCTTGGAGAAATGGCGACATTAAAGTTGGATCTTGGAGAATGAGTAGAAGATTTCAACAAACAGGAGATGAGAAGGTGTATTTCATGTTCCAAAGGAAAACCTACTTTTCCTCCTGTGTACCTCCTTTGCTGCCATACTGTTCCCACACTCACACTTCAATAGAAGTGAGGGGAGGGTTCCCACAGCAAGCATTTCTGTGACACAGCTGAGTGTCCTACACTTCACCTCAATTCTGACACTGTCTACCAGGAGATGGCATTAGATCCCAGAGGTTAAGGGCTCGGTCCGACAGACTAAGCCCCACTTCAGGTGCCAATCACAAGTAGTAGGCCCCCAGGTTACCCACAACTTCTGTCCAACTTGGCTACAAATCAGAGGTTCCTGAGGCCTCTTCCCTTTGGATTTGATTGTTTGCTGGAATAGCTCACAGAACTTGGAGAAACACTTACATTTACCAGTTGAACATAACAAAGGATACAGGTGAATAACCAGATGAAGAGATACAAAGGGATGGGATTTGGGAGCACAGGAACGCCTGTCCCGGTGGAGTTGGAGTACACCACCCTTCATGTAGGCACCCACCTGGAAGATCTCCAAATCCCCTATTATTAGAATTTGTTAGAAGTTTCTTCACATAAAAGTGATCACTATTAACTTCATTTCCATCCTCCCTTCCCTCTCAGAGGATGGGGGTAGAGGGCTGAAAGTTCTAAGCTTCTAATTATGACTCAGTCTTTCTGGTGACCAGCCCCATCCAGGAGCTTTGGGAGCCCACCCAGGGTCCCTTCATTGAACAAAAGATGCTTCTAGTGCTCTGATCCCTTAAGAATTGACAAAAGATTTCAGGAGCTCAGTGCCAGGAATGGGAAAAAAGACCAAATACATATATTTCTTATTATAAATCGCAGTGTCACACATGTGCAGAGAACAGTGAGCAAGCCTTCACATGCAAAGTGTTTGTCGGGAGCTCCAAAATACAACAGCCAGTAGTATCATCCTATACATTTATTTTTTCCTCCCCACACTGAATTTCTCATGGACTTTGCTCCTGGCTCTGGAGGGATGCTTGCCAGAAACTGCTCTCTCCACTGGCCGTGGCCAGTGGCCACTTCTCCGGCCCCCTGAGCGAGGCACACTGGCCTCCTTCGGGCACCAACTGCTCAGGCTCCAGGCTTAGGCAGTAGATTGTCCTTACTAGAGTCTCCTTCCCTGACTTATTTTGGAAAAGGTTTCCCATGTTCTACCCTTAAAAAGACCACTGTTTGGCTCTCCCACAACCTGGCACTGACCTGCGGTCATTATCTTCATCCTTTCTGGATCTTTCATTCACCACCAGTCCAATTCTTTCCCTGGACCCACTTCTCTCTGCCCTTAGCCAGTGTCACAGTGATCAGCCCCATTTTCTGTGTAGGTGACTTGTGGTTCCCACATCCTAAGCACAAATCGGGCTATTTCATCTGGAGGCCACAAGTTAGAGTGGAAGTGTCCTCTTTCCAGGAGCCTGCCTGTATGTTTGAGAGCTCTGCCAAGATCCTCTCAATGCTGCCTGTGAGGGAGTCTTTCCTGAGTCCTGGGAAGCTCCTGCTTTGGTTCCTCAGCAGAGCAGCTGCTCTGGCCTGGCCTCAGAGGACTCGGGGGTGATCTCGCCACTCCTGAATCAGGCCACCCATCCCACCCTTCTCCACCGTTTCTTCAGAATGATTCATTCTTCCTAGAATTCCCTGAAAGTGGGCCTCTTGAAAATTACTGTTTTACAATATAAATATAGTTTTTACATACTACAACATACCCACACTTTCCACTAAGTGAGGAGGGGATCTATTTTATCATTCTTCATGAGGCCCAAGTTGGATTTAGTTCCAAGTTGAAACAGCTAAAATTATTTTCAGGAGATACTGCAATAAAATATGAAACATTTGTTGGAACCTCCGCTGTAGCAAATGCATAAATGTAGAAATACCACTTCAGAATGGTCATCAGTTTGAAAACAAGCATTGACAAAAACAAATGATTCATTTCTGCAGATTCTTTTAAATTTTGGAAATGAACTGCATGTTAATAAACACTGAGTTTATAATCATTCAAAGTGCATATACATTTTGGGGGGGGGACACCTTGTATTTATTCATTTAATCCTCAGACTGACTCTATAAAGTAGGCAGGCATATATATTTTTTAATATATTTTATTGATTTTTTACAGAGAGGAAGGGAAAGGGATAGAAAGTTAGAAACATCGATGAGAGAGAGACATCAATCAGCCGCTTCCTGCATGCCCCCTAAAGGGGATGTGCCTGCAACCAGGATACATGCCCTTGACCAGAATTGAACCTGGGACCCTTCAGTCCGCAGGATGACGCTATCTCCACTGAGCCAAACCGGTTTTGGCGGCAGGCATATTAACATCCCCATTTCACAAATGAGGAAGTTGAGGCACCGGAAGGTTGAATAACTTTTTAGATATCACTGCCAGTTGGAGGTGGTCCTTGGCATTTGTGCATCCAATAGCCTTTGTCCAGAGCCTGCAGGTTTAATCTCTAAACATGTTCAGAATATATAGAATGTTACCATCAGCATGACAAGTTCTGTTGGACAGCACTGCTCTCAACTGTGCTGCCTCATTTGATACTCTGCAAAGTGTGTTTGTTCATTCATTCTTTCACTAGATTTTTGAGTGCCTGCTCACATCTGGTATGATTGTAGATACTAGTTCTCCGGAATAAGGAAAGGTGTGAGGGAGATTACAGCGGACACAGGTAGATCAGGACATTGGGTACCATTTCAGATTTGCTTTGTGTTCTTCAGGTGAAACACCTTACACGGGACTGGAGAACCACAGCACATGCCCTCAAGTACTCAGTGACCCTAGAGTTGAATGAGGACCACCGGAAGGTGAGGAGGACCACCCCTGTCCCTTTCTTCCCCAATGAGAACCTCCCCAGCAAGATGCTTTTGGTCTATGATCTCTACCTATCCCCTAAACTGTGGGCCCTGGGTGCCCCCCAGAAGAATGGCAGGGTGCAAGAGAAGGTGATGGAACATCTACTCAAGTTCTTTGGCACCTTTGGTGTCATTTCATCAGTGCGGATCCTCAAACCTGGGAGAGAGCTGCCCCCTGACATTCGGAGGATTAGCAGCCGGTACAGCCAGGTAGAAACCCAAGAATGTGCCATTGTGGAGTTCGAGGAGGTGGAAGCCGCCATCAAAGCCTATGAGTTTATGATCATGGAATCTCAGGGCAAGGAGAACATGAAAGCTGTTCTGATTGGTATGAAGCCACCCAAAAAGAAACCTCCCAAAGACAAAACTCATGACGAGGAGCCCACTGGGAGCATCCACTTGAAGTCCCTGAACAAGAGAGTTGAGGAGCTTCAATACATGGGTGACGAGTCTTCTGCTAACAGCTCCTCTGACCCTGAGAGCAACCCCACATCCCCTATGGCTGGCCGGCGGCATGTGGTCACCAATAAACTTAGCCCTTTTGGCCACCAGAATCTCTTTCTGAGTCCGAATGCCTCCCCATGCTCAAGTCCTTGGAGCAGTCCCTTGGCTCAACGCAGAGGTGTTTCCAGAAAATCCCCACTGGCTGAGGAAGGTAGGCTGAACTGTAGCACCAGTCCTGAGATCCTTCGCATGAGCATGGATTACTCCTCTGACAGCAGCGTCACTCCCTCTGGCAGCCCCTGGGTCCAGAGGCGCCGCCAAGCTGAGATGGAGACACAGGAGAAGAGCCCCAGAGCGAGTCCCCTGCTCTCTAGGAAGATGCAAACTGCAGATGGGTTACCTGTGGGGGTGCTGAGGTTGCCCAGAGGCCCTGACAATACCAGAGGATTCCACGGTGCACACGAGAGGAGCAGGGCCCACGTATAAATAAATACCTTCTATTTTTAATACTGGCTCCATTGAAAACCACCTGTTTTCAAGGTTCTGATAAATATCTGGCATGCCATAGAATGAAATTAAGTCCCCTTTCAAGAATTTTGTATAATATGAACTTCTTAATTTATATGTTTGCAATGTATATAGATTGTCTGGACACCCTGGTTTTAAGGCCATCTTCTAGTTCAGGAGACCCCTTCCTTCCAACACAACCACTGTTGTGATGCTGTCCAGCCAGTTCCCTATGGCTGTGGGATGGGCTCTGGGGAAGCCTGGCAGCCAGCCTCTTTTCTGGGGCAGAGTTCTTCTCCTTCTCCTTGGTGATGAGCTGCCCTAGGGCCTAGGCCATGCAGCGAGTCCTCAGAGCCCAGAAGAGTTCTTTTGTGCAGTGGCAACTAGTTAAACCTGTTGCATGTTGTCTTCTAGGATCTAATGTATGTTTTCTGTCAAGTGAATAAAAAAATAAAACACTCAAGCCCAGCCACGTGGCTCAGTGGTTGAGTGTTGACCTATGAACCAGGAAGTCACGATTTAATTCCTGGTCAAAGCATATGCCCAGGTTGCAGGCTAGATCCCCAGTGGGATGCATGCAGGAGGCAACTGATCAATGATTCTCTTTCATCATTGATGTTTCTATCTCGCTCTCCCTCTCTCTTCCTCTCTGAAATCAATAAATAAAATTAAAAACAACAACAACAATAAAAAAAAGTACAAAGTACTTTGTAGTCATTAGTCATTATCCTCTGCTCTGATAATCTTTAAAGACAAACTCACCTTCTAGTGCTCTGGTGCTTACCTCCAGCCTCACATTAGAATCACCTAAAGAGCTTTTCAAATTGCCTGTGTCTACCCTGACATAGTCTGATTTAATTAGTTAAGGATGAGGCCTGGGAATCAGTGTTTTTTAAAACTCCCTAGGCAATTCCAAAGGGCAGGCAGCCTGAAAAGCACAGACTGGTTAGAATGAGGAGGGCACTCAGAACAATTGAGGGCTCCTTAGACCCATCTATCCCCTCCTTCTTTTTCAAGGCTTGGACTTGGTCTCTCTCTCTCTCTCTCTCTCTCTCTTAATATATTTTAATTGATTTTTTTATAGAGAGGAAGAGAGAGAGGTAGAGAGTTAGAAACATTGATGAGAGAGAAACATTAATCAGCTGCCTCCTGCTCATCCCCCAACCATGTGCCGACAACCAAGTAACATGCCCTTGACCAGAATCGAACCCAGGACTCTCGAGTCCACAGGCTAATGCTCTATTCACTGAGCCAAACCAGTTTCGGCGGACTTAGTCTCTCTTGCACACCTTCATGAGCCCAGAGACCCTGAATACCCTGCTGCTAATGAAACCTGCTCTTTCTAAAGCTCTGGCCAAACCTTCAGCAAGATCCTGGGCTTCCTGTTTGTTAGCATAGAAGGCCTTTCTTGAATAGCTTGACTGGGAAACTCAGCCAACAGTATTTTTACAGATGTTTCATTTTTTTTTTTTTAATGAAAACAAGCTTTCTCTCTATATTGGGATTCAAAGTTTGTTGGACATTTCCACCTGAGGTACTGGCAGAACACTCAAACTCTACACATGTCCAAAACACCCTCCTCCAACTGTACCTTCCCCACACATGCTCCTCCTGACTTCCCATCCCAGCCAAGGACACCACCATCTCCCATGGCTCCAGACTAGAAAAGAGACTGCATGACATATGTAGAGAATGCAGGTGCTGGGCTTTGACAGCTGGGTTCAAATCCTAGTGACCTTTCACAAATAACTTTTGTTTATCTGTGCCTCAGTTTCTTCTCCCATAAAAGGTGAATAATAATATTCCCACCTCATTTGATTTGTGAGAAATAAGCTAGTACCAGTAAAATACTTAAACTCCAAATGGTAAACACTCAAAGAGTGTGAGGGCCAGTACTCAGCTGTTGGTTCTAGTCCTGAAATGTTTCTTGCATGCTCCCTCTTCCCCAAGTCCTTCTCTTTCCTCCCAGGGTCCTTAGTGTCTGGTTTCTCCTAATGCCTCCAAACTCATCTTTCTTCACATAACTTCTTTACTTAAACAAGTTGCTGGCTGTTCCTTCCCTAAACATATAATAAGGGGCAAACTACCCTAACCCTCCATCATATGTCTTGAGGGAGGGCCCTCTGAATATTGGCTTTATTGATTCAGCTCATGCCTGTATCTCATCTATCTCATTGCATTACTCCAGGGTGTGGCTAGGTGGAAAATGGCTCTGCTTGCTTTCTGCCACACATGACTGAAACAATGAGAAAGGTTATATGTGAAAACACATTGGTCACTGATTATTTTTAATTACTTTCCCTAAAATGTGAACTCACTTCTTCCAATTCAGCACATATTTTATGTTGTAAGTGGCAACTATGATGGGAAAGCACCTAGAAACTAATGGCAATGCTCTCGGAGGAAAGAATTGAAACAATCAGGAATATTGACTTCTGGTTCCAGTACCACCTTTGAGCCAGGCGACTGCCCATTCCATAATGGGAACGTAATCCTGTAGGCCACAGCCTGAGGACTTCATCACATGAAGCACCTCTCACAATGATGGGCATATTGATTTGCCAGTCTTTTGTGAGGCTGCCAATAGAGTGGGAGTCATGCCAGTCACTCATTGCTCTGGGAGCTAGAATAAATGTGATGGGGTTCATGCCTGGAGTGTATATGCATTTCATCAGGTAAACTGAGCTACTTTCACTTGAACCAGTGTCTAGTTGAGCAGCTGTTTGCACAGAACTCCTGATTTGTAATCAGCTATGGATGCATAGAAGCAAGCAAGACATACACAGACTTGTGACTGTACACAGACATCCAGTTAAATTCCACATGCATTCTATACTGTGGATAAAAGAAATAGTGAGCAAAAATGCTTTGGATGAAAGATGAAACCTAAGTGATCCTTGGCATTATCTGTAACTAGAATGTACCGTATGTTCAGACCTGCTTTCTCAACACTGTGCTTATTACTACACCTTCAAAGATGAATTTGAGATCAATTTCAAAATGGTAGCCCCTGGAGGCAAATTCCTTCCATTGGTTTGCTCTCAGCGCTCTCTGGTGTCCAACCTGGGACATAGCCTTGAGGCAGTGGTTCTCAACCTTCCTAATGCCGAGACCCTTTAATACAGTTCCTCATGTTGTGGTGACCCCCAACCATAAAATTATTTCCATTGCTACTTCATAGCTGTAATTTTGCTACTGTTATGAACTGTAATGTAAATATCTGATATGCAGGATGTATTTTCATTGTTACAAATTGAACATAATTAAGGCATAGGGATTAATCACAAAACAATATGTAATTATATATTGTGAAATATTTATTTCTAATTACAAATAAATGAAATTTTATCTTGAATTGTGGTGTAGCATGGGTAACAGTCTTCATATGACAACAGTAAACTACATTGCTACATTTTGCTACACCGAAGAGCGGTGTGTTGGTTCCTAAAACCATGGGAAATAGGTGTTTTCCAATAGTCTTAGGCGACCCCTGTGAAAGGGTCGTTCGACCCCCAAAGGGGTCGAGACTCACAGGTTGAGAACCACTGCCCCAAGGGATTATAACCCAACACCTGCTTAGAGTTCAATTTACACTTTCATCTTTGGGGAATAAGAAAGAACCTACTTTATATTCTAGCCTTGCTAATTTCTAGACTATGAGGCCTGTCTCACCTCTCTAAGATTCAGTTTCCTCATCTGTAGAATGGTGATAATACTTACAACATCAGTGTTCTTATAAGGATTAAAGGAGATAATATATGGAAAATACTTCACACAATACTAGTTTAAAGAAATTGCTCCAAAAACATGTCATCACTAAAACTCTTAGCATATCTGCTCATCATATGAAGTATAGGAAAGACTTACCTAGAGCACTAATCCCATTGCATTAGAATCAATTATTTATGCACCATTTCTTTGCAGGATTATGAGCCCTGAGGTAAAGACCATGTAGCTCAATGCATCTAATTAAGTCTGGCTCATGACTGGAGTTCAGGAAATATTTGTTGAATGGATACTGAATAAAAACTTGTTTTCTTCAGCCTTAAAAATATTGTACAGTGTTTGGTGTTTCCAAAGATCCAAGCAGACCCTTTCATAGGCCACATAGATTCCAAGGACTCATTGATAATGCCCTTGTCCTGAAACACTCTGGCCCTGGAATGTACCTTGGAGTGCCTGTTGTGTCCCATCATAACCTATGGGAAAGTATAATCTGCATGATTAAACCTTGGATGAGGACTCCTGAACTCTGAACCCCTGAAGAATCTGAAAAGGAGTGTGAGTACCTAAGAGAGATGGGAGGAGCTTAGGGATGGAGTTGGGATCAAAAAACCACTGAAGCTGCCTCTCATCTGTGTAAAATGAGGGAGATGTTCCCATCCTAAAGCACCTAGAATACACTCCAAAGAGCCAACACAATTAGCAATTCAGATACATTCAATTGTGCAAATGTACTTGGGTCTCTAATATGTTGTTTCAAGTGGACATGGGGCAGACTTCAAAGAAAAAACAAATATGAGCATGAATAAATATTTTCATTATCCAAAAATGAAGCTTATAATACCTTAAGTCCACAGACCTATAACTGAGAACAGAAAATAAATGAGAAAGACAGGTAGATTTGTTCTATTTTTAAACACAAGGAATATTATGTGAGAAATTTCAATTGTGTTTTTACTTTTAAGGAGTTAAGTTTTGGCACAGAAACTTTCTTTTTCTGAATTGCAGTCTCTTCAAAGATGGAGAAGCTGACTTTGACATTGGAAACTGATTAGAAGCTGGTGATTTCAGATTAACAGAGTGCAGCATCTGTTCTTTGTTGAACATGGCCTTACAACAATTTAAGGAAGATGGGTCCACAAAGCCCAGAGTACTTTGAAATCAATTGCTTCCCAGGAGACCTTAACAGTAGGTCAAATGAAAGTGCTGGTCTTTATAGTTGTTACTCATTGGCAGACAACAAGCTCTCAGGACTATGAAATGATTGTGAAGAACTCCTGGAGGGAGTAGTCTCTGCATCCATTGAAGTCTAACTGCCATCCAAGAAAAAAAGAGCTTGGACACCCGTGAGAAGTGGGATCCCTTTGAGTCAAAAAGTGAGGCTGTACTGAGATTTTACCCTTTAAAAATATAAAAATAAAGTATCAATTACCACACATCATTGTTTGAGAAATCATATTAGATGTACTATACTTACAAATTTCATTGTTTTAACTTTTTGTTGCTGGGAAAGGAGGAGTGAACAAGACTCAGGTACATTCTATTCTTCTTGTGTTTATATTCTTCTTGGAGGAGGCCTGCAATACCCATAAAAAATAGTAACAGATAATTGTTTAGAAAAAAAATAAAACAAAATAACGGAATAGAAGATGACAACAGGTGGGGTGACAGATTATTTTATTTATGATTTTATGATTACAAAATTTCAAGCAAACACAAAATTAGAGAATATAACATGTTCCCCAGATTCAACAATCTTCATTTTCCCGCATTTATTTAATTTAGAACATCTTCTCTCCTCCTTCCTTTCTTCTTTTTTTCTCCTCCTCCTCCTTCTTCATCTTCTCTTCCTTCTCCTCCCTTTCTTCTTTTTTTTCTTCTCCTCCTCCTTCTTCTTCACCTTCCCTTCTTTCTCTTCTTTTGTAACTAAAAACATTTCTTAGGGCATAGTTTCTGGATTAATTACTAAGGTATTTATTTTTATTTTTTATTTTATTGATTTCAGAGAGGAAGGGAGAGGGAGAGAGAGATAGAAACATCAATGATGAGAGAGAACCATTGTTCGACTGCCTCCTGCACACTGCTTTCTGGGGATCAAGCCTGCAATCCTGTCATGTACCCTTGACTAGAATCGAACTCGGGACATTTCAGTCCACAGACTGATGCTAGGGCAATTGCTAAGATATTTTAAAGCAGATCTGGATGGGGGTAAATGGAGGGTAGGGAGGGCAATGAGAGATATCTCTAATACTATAGATAAAAAATATATTTAAAAATAAATAAAAACAGATCCAATACTTCATTCAGTCGTCCCCTACATACTTCAGTATGCATCTCTAATAATTATGAGCTAGAGAAGTATTTCTAAAATGGCTTAAATTTAGAATTCATAGAAGTATACTGTATAAATTATAAAATTATAAATTATATATGTAACTAGACACTTGGTAGTAATCATAGTTATATAAATTATATAGTAATAAATTATAAAAGAATTACTAAACATTAAGAAACAACATTTTTAAAAATTATGTAAGTAGCCAAAATCTAATTACCTGAACTTAGTAACTGTTTTAAGTGCTTTTTTCTTATCTTTTAAAAACATTTTATTACAATAGAACAGCTGAAAAATCCCCATATCATGAGGTATGGCTTGCCAAAGCATCATAAAGTGAGCACATCTGTGTAACTGACTATATACTCAGGCACTGCAGGAGATTTTTTCTTGCAGTTTCTTGAAGAAACTCATCATCATCATCCTGTAGTTTCCCACATACTGGATTCATTCAACATTTCTTCTATCCTTGTATTTACTATAAAATGGCCATTTGATCTAGACTTTATACCAAGGTAGAGCCAAAGGAAAACCCAGTAATACTGACCCTACCATTGTTTAAAATGTTGGTATTTTTTATCATGCATTTTAAAATTAATTTTGATTTTTAAATAATATTGCATAAAAATGTTATTTTTCTTGATCACTGAGTTGTTTTTGGCATCCTATGGTCTCATCCTGAGTTTTTCTTTTTTTGGTCTGCCTCTGGTTTAATTTTTTGTTAAGAAGACTACTTCATGGCTGACTGTGTATCCCTCCTGCATCACACTGACAAGGATTTGCCTGGTTCTCTCTCTCTTTTTTTTTTCCTCACCTTAAGAACTAAAGGCCAAGTGCATGAAACTTATTCTCTCATGGGGTGGAGGAAGTCTCTTAGCCCAGCTTGTGCTCTCTCAAAGTCCAGGAGCCCTTGGGGGAGCGGGCCTACGTCGGCAGTCAGACAACCTTAGTGCTGCTTCGGAGGCAGAAGAGGATCACACCACCACCACTGTGCTCACCAGCCAAGAGCCTGGCTTCTGGCTGAGAGGCACTCCCCCTATGGGAGTTCACTGATCACCAGGGGGTAACTCCTGTATTGAGTGTCTGCTCCCTGGTGGTCAGTGCATGTCATAGTGACCAGTTGTTCCACCATCAAGTCAAAACTGGCTCTCCAACATCCCTTGAGGAGTCCAGAATTGTGAGAGGAGACAGGTCAGGGTGAGGGACCCCACCGGTGTCCAATAGAGGCCAGAGAGGGATGAAGGATGTTAGCCAGCCAGGGAGGAATCACAGGAGGGCTCCAGGATTAGTCTGGCCCATCTGGCTCAGTCCCTATTGACTGGACCACAGCAGCAAGCTAATCTACTGCCCTCTAGTAGTCATAGCAAGTGACTGAGTGGCCTTAGCAAATCATTAGCATGTCATAGCAAGTGACTGAGTGGCCTTAGCAAAATCATTAGCATATTATGCTTTGATTGATTGAATGGTCAATTGGACACTTAGCATATTAGGCTTTTATAATATAGGATGATCAGTGGAGCCCTAGCCAGTTTGGCTCTGTGGATAGAGAATCAGCCCAAGGACTGAAGGGTCCTTAATTCAATTCCAGTAAAGGGCACACACCTCAGTTTCAGGCTTGATCCCTGGTCCTGGTCAGCAAACAATTGATGTGTATCTCTCACATAAATATTTATCTCTCTGTTTCTCCCCGTCCCTTCCATTCTCTCTAAAAATCAATGGAAAAATATCCTCGGGTAAGGATTAACAAGAATGGTTAGCTCTGACCCTAGCTGTACCATATTATACTAGAAATTTTAGCAAGTGTAATTAGATAAGATATAAAAGGCTTCAAAGTGGAACAGAAGAAGTAAAATGCCCTTATCATAGTTGACATGTAGGAAATTCTAAGAAAGCTATAAAAAAGCTTCTAAAATCAAGTATGTATAGTAAGATCACGAAAAGGGTAACCATACAAAAATAAATCATTTTTTATACCTACAAATGATCAATTAATTGGAAACAAAAAAGAATATGATATACTTAGCTATAACTTTAACAAAATATATGCAAGATGTAAATGGTAAAAACTACAAAACACTGAGGAAAGACATCAAAGAAGACCTAAATAAATGAGGAGACATATTCCGTTCATGTGTTAGGTTATCATTATAGTTAAAATGTCAAACTTACACAATTGGTCTGTAGATTAAAGGCAATCTCAAGCAAATCCCATTATGATTCTTTGTAGATATAGACATTTGCATTTAAAATCAAGGAATTAGAATACTCAAAACAATTTTGAAAAAGAACAAATTGTAAGACTCATACTACCTGATTTTAATAAACACTACGAAATAAAACTATAAGCCCTGGCCAAATAACTCAGTTGGTTAGAATGTCATCCTGATACACCAAGGTTATGGGTTCAATTTCTAGTCAGGCACTAATAAGAATCAACCAATGAATGCATAAATTAGTGGAACAACAAAATGATGTTTCTCTCACTCTCTCCCACCTCTTCTTTCTATCTCTAACATTCATAATTAAGAACTAACTAACTAAATAAAACTACAGTGATTCAAACAGAATGATATGGACTGAAAAAATATATGGGTAAGTGAAACAGCATAGGACTCCAGAAATATAGTCAATTTCAAAGAGTTTTATTGAGATATGATTGACTTACAGCAAACCTCACATAATGAAAGGTACAAGATGATAAATTTTGACATATGTATACAACCAATACTTCAATCAAGTTAATGAGCATATCCATTATTTCCAAAGTTTCTATGTGTCTTTTGGTAATCCTTTCTCTCTACTCATCTCCACCTACCTACTTTACCTCCTGGTAATTACTGATCTACTTCCTGTCATTTTACATTTTTTGAAATTTAATATTTAAATCATACAGAAAGTGCTTTTTTGTCTTGCTTCCTGAACTTAACATAATTATTTTGAGAATAATCCATGTTGCAGCATGTATCAATAGTTTATTCTTTTTTATTGCTGTGCAGTACTCCACTGTATCCATATTCATTTTGCTTATCTGTTCACTTGATGGACATTCAGGCTGAGTCCTATTTTGGCTATTACACATAAAGCTGCTATGAATTTTTGTGTATGAGTATTTATGTATGGACATATGTTTCCATTTCTCTTGGGTAAAATATCTAGAAGTAGAATGGTTGGAAGAAATGGTAATTGTGTGATTAACTTTTAAATAATTTGTACCATTTTATATTCCCACTTGCAGTACCTGAGAGTTCCAGCTCTGACATGTCCTCACCAACACTTAATTTTAGCCAGTCTGAAAGATATGCGGTGATAACTCATTATGGTTTTAATGTGCATTTCTCTAACATTAAAGATCTTTTTCTGATGTTGAAGACCTTTTTATATGCTTATTTGCCATTCATGTACCTTCTTTTATGAAGTGTCTGTTCAAAGTTTTGACAAAGGTATGAAAACAATTCAATAGGTTGTCTTTTCAACAGTAGGTGGTGGAACAGTTGAATATTCATATGCAAAGTTTGAACCTCAACCTATACCTCACATCAAAAGAAAATATTAAATAAAAATAAATCACAGGCCTTGGGTAGTGTGTTCAGTGGTTAGAGTGTTGGCCTGTGCACTGCAGGGTCACGGGTACAATTCCTTGTCAATGGCACATACTTTGTTGTAAATTCAACCCCTGGCTCTAATCAGGGTGCCTATAAAAGTCAACCAATCAATGTGTCTCTCTCATATTTTCTCTCTTTCTCTCCCTGGTCCTCCCTCTGCCTCCCTAAAAATCAATGGAAAAATATCCTCAGGTGAAGATTAACAACAAAATTACAGACTTAAAAGTAAAATTAAAAAACTATAACATGGATAAAACAAATAGAAAAACTTTTGGAAAACAAAATCCTTTAAAATTTTTGATAAGTTGAAATTCATTGAATTAAAAACTTTTCCTCTATGAAGAACATTATTAAGAGAATGAAAAGATAAGTCATAGACTGGAAGAAAGTATTTGCAAATCACATATCCGATAAAGGACTTATTTTGAAAAACTCATACCTCAACAACAAGAAAGCAAACAACCTAATTTTTAAAAATGGGTAAAAGGCTGGCCGATGTGGTTCAGTGGTTGAACATCATACTATGAACCAGAAGATCATGGTTCAATTCCCCGTCAGGGCACATGCCCAGGTTCTGAGCTCGATCCCAGTAGGGGCCATGTAGGAGGCAGCTGATCAATGATTCTTTCTCTTCATTGATGTTTCTTTTATTTATTTATTTATTTATTTATTTCCCCCGTATTGCCCTCCCCAACCCCCAGTACATGCCCTCATCTGTCCCTCCTCCCCACACCCCCGCCTTCCCCTATTACCCTGTATCCACTGGCTATGCCTATACATACATGCATACAAGTCCTTCCGTTGATCTCCTATAGGCCCCTCCTCCCCAACTTCCCCTGCCTTCCCACTGTAGCACGACAGTCTGTTCATTGCTTCTTTGCCTTTGCGTCTGCTTCCCACCCTCCACCCCCTGATTCTTGTCTTTAAAAACATCTTGCCCCTGTAGGTTAGAAATAAACCCACCAGAGCAAAAGAAAAATGAATGAGTCCCAATTTCAATGTCCAATAATTTTGAGTCCCAGTTTCAATGTCAGACAGTACCTTATGTGTACATGTCATCAATGGTATCTGGATACTGGACAAATGGAGGCAAATGCAGGTCCAACCCTCTCTGGTTTGGTCCTAGGCATCCTGTAGTGATGCACTGCTGCTGACTGCTTGCATGGCAAGGTATTGTCAGCGTCTTCCATCTCTGGACTATTTCTCCTCTTGCCTTCGTGTTTGGCTCACACCTGTAAGTTCCTCTCTGTTGCAGAAGTCCACTTGGCCTTGGAGTTGTTTTCTGAAAGTTTATAAACATATTCTCGACCAAGAGTTAATAAAGGAATCTTTTCTATAAAATTGACTTGGGGTCCTTTTTATTTTTGCCTACCCGCTTTTCCTTTGGCTTATTTTGACACCATGTGTGTTTTTCATGGGTGTCTTGCTATTAGCATTACAAATGGAAATTAACTTTCTAAAGTGAAAATTTTCTAAATGTAATTTACTTACCAGATAGTTTTCCTCACATGCTATTATCCTACTCCCCCCCTTTTTTTTTTGATTAATGGAGAATTTGGTAAAATTTTTTAATGCAATCTTGACAACTTTAAATTTTAAATTTTGCACACAAATATGCCTGTTTTCTGATCATTACATATTAAGCAATTTTACCATGAGATGATCTATCAATAGAAATTTTAATTAATACTTTAGAAACAGATTTTTGTCCAGTACACTTAAATTTTCTTGGGTGTTGGCTTATTTCAGTTCGCCAATTTAAATTAATCTGAAAGCTTGATAACTCTTTTACGTCAAATTTAATACTCTACCAACAATCTTAGATTACACTATATATATTAGTGGGAAGGTTTATTTGCATTGAGTTGGCACTAAGCATTCTTAGTGTTAGGCTGAATTTAGATATAGGGCAGCTGCTGTTGGCATGTTTCTGTCTGTTATCTGGGTCCTCATCTGAGTTGGGCCACATCTCTGTCTGTTACCTGGGTCCCCATCTGTGCTGAGCATGGGAAACGAGGTAGCCATGGGGGCAGGAGATCGCCCTCAGAAGGGGTGAAGTTTCAGACCCCTGCAAGGTTGGTGGGGGGCTGAGGGTCTGTGCCCCACCTCTGTTGATCCCCAAGTTCTCTCCTGATGGCCCCTCTGTGACTGTGCCTGTCTTAGGTTGTTCCTTCCCTGAGGAATCTTACCCATCTCTGGCTACCCAGTCATCCTCAGGGACCAAGCATTCATTTCTGTCTCCATGGTAGCTTATGCCCCCGTGGCCTCCACGCCCAGCACCTGCCTCGGGGATCCCCTTGCCTGCAGGTGGGGACCCCAACACTGTTCACTTATCTGGGGGAATTCAGGTTCCTTCTCCAGGGAGGGCCCAGCTCACACCATTAGGCAAGACACAGATCATTATACCAGCCACCTCGAGGCTTCAACCTCAGCATAGAGAGCTCAGGCTACAGCTGCCGGCCATTGGGTTGTGAGAAGAGGGTCCCTCTTGGCAAAAGAGGAAAGAGGGCCAGTATAGACTGCTCAAGTACCTTCCCAGTGCCTCAATTCCTTCTGAAAGGAATTAAATCCTCTTATGTCCTCTTTTTAAATTGCTGCTAAACATTCAAATAATTAGTTTCTACGTTTGTTTGGGGTAGTTGTACAATATGCTGTTGTGAAATATCAAAAATTGAATGATACTGTAGGATAATATCATGTAAGGATATTCTTTGCTCTAGGCTATGGCAATTTAATTTCAAACGGGCTGACAATTTCTTTTTGTAACTTTATATAAACTATTTCAGGGAGGGAAAAACACAGATTACTTACCTTAGCTCAAGAGGCCAAATGTATTGACTTTCAATTATGATCCTTATGACGTTTAAAGGAAACTTCTCTTTATTTCCTTCCAAAATGATTTTCCTGTTACAGAGTTTCATTTAAAAATCTGTCTCATGAAGTAATTTCTCTTAAGGTTATGGAGACCACTGTATGGATTCCCTCTCCTGCCACACCTTCTCCATTGTCTGTGCCCAATGATTATGCTCATATGCATGTACAAAAATCCCTCTGTTGATCTCTCCTCCCTTATTCTCACCAACCCCCACTTCCCCCGAGGTTTGATGCTTTGGTCAATGTTTCTCATTCTCTAGATCTGATCTTGATTATCAGTCTATGTCATTCATTATATTCCACAGATGAATGAGATCATGTGATATTTGTCTTTCTCTGCCTGGCTTATTTCACTAAGCATAATGCTCTCCATCTCCATCCATGTTGTTGCAAATGGTATGAGCTCCTTCTTTTTTACCGAAGCATAGTATTCCATTGTGTAGATGTACCACTGTTTTTTAATCCAATCATCTGCTGATGGGTACTTAGGCTGTTTCCACATCTTAGCTATGGTGAATTGTGCTGCAATGAACATAGGGATGCATATATCCTTTCTGACTTGAGTTTCTAGTTTCTTGGGGTATATTCCTAGTAGTGGGATCACTGGGTCAAATGGAAGTTCCATTTTTAGTTTTTTTTAAAAGACTCCATACTATTCTCCATAGTGGCTGTACCATTCTGCATTCCCACCAGCAGTGAACAAAGGCTCCTTTTTCTCCACATCCTCGCCAACACTTTTCGTTAGTTGATTTGTTGATGATAGCCATTCTGACAGGTGTGAGATAATACCGAATTTTGTTTTGATTTGCATCTCTCTGATGATTAGGTACTTTGAGCAGGCTTTCATATGTCTCTTGGCCTTCCTTCTGTCTTCTTTCGAGAAGTGCCTATTTAGATTAGTTGCCCATTTTTTGATTAGGTTGTTTATCTTCTTTTTGTGAAATTGTATGAGTTCTCTGTAAATGTTGGAGATTAAACCCTTATCATTGATATCATTGGCAAATAAATTCTCCCATGCAGGGGCTTTCTTGTTTTGTTGATGGTTTCCTTTGCTGTGCAAAAGCTTTTTATTTTGAAGTAGTCCCATTTGTTTATTTTTTCTTTAGTTTCCATTGCCCGAGGAGCTGTGTCAGTGAAGAAGTTCCTTCCACATAGGTCTGAGATTTTGCTGCCTGCGTATTCCTCTAGTATTTTTATGATTTCCCGTCTTATGTTTAAGTTCTTTATCCATTTTGAGTTTATTTTTGTGTATGGTACAAATTGGTGGTCTAGTTTCTTTTCTTTTTTTTTTTTTTTTTTTTGCATTTTTGTGCCCAATTTTCCCAACACTATTTGTTGAAGAGACTGTCTTGACTCCATTGTATGTCCGTGCCTCCTTTGTCAAATATTAATTGAGCACAGTGGTTTGGTTCAATTTCTGAGTTCTCTATCCTATTTCATTGATCTATGTGTCTGTTCTTGCACCAGTACCGGGCAGTTTTGAGAACAGTGGCTTTGTAATACAGCTTGAAATCTGGCATTGAGATCCCACCTACTTTGTTCTTCTTTCTAAGGATTGCTGCAGCTATTTTGGGGTCTTTTTTTAATTCCAAATGAATTTTTGGAAAGTTTGTTCTAGGTCTGTGAAGTATGCCTTTGGTATTTTCATGGGGATTGCATTGAATTTATAAATTGCTATGGGTAGAATGGACATTTTGATTATATTGATTCTCCCAATCCATGAACATGGTATGTTCCTCCATATGTTTATGTCTTCCTCTATCTCTTTTTTTGAGTTGTGTAGTTTTATGCATATAGGTCTTTTACCTCCTTACTTAAGTTTATTCCTAGGTATCTTAATTTTTTGGTGTGATAGTAAATGGGATTGCTGTTTTAGTCTCTCTTTTTGTAAGTTCATTATTGGTATATAGAAATTCCAAAGATTTCTTGGTGTTAATTTGTATCCTGCTACATTGCTGAATGCATTTATTAAGTCTAATAATTTTTTGTTGGAGTGTTTAGTGTTTTCTATTCACAGTATCATGTCATCTGCAAATAAGGACAGTTTTACTTCTTCTTTTCCTATCTGGATGCCTTGTCTGATAGCAATGGCTAGTACTTCCAGCACTAAGCTAAATACAAGTGGTGAGAGTGGGCATCCCTGTCTTGTTCCTGTTTTTAGGGGGAATGGACTTAGTTTTTCCCATTTAGTATGATGTTGGCTGTGGGTTTGTCATGTATGGCTTTTATGATGTTGAGGTATAATCCTTCTATTCCTACCTTGCTGAGAGTTTTTATTAAGAAAGGGTGTTGGATTTTGTCAAATGCTTTTTCTGCATCAATTGATATGACCATGTCATTTTTATCTCTGAATTTGTTTATGTGATGTATCACGTTTACTGATTTGTGGATATTGTACCATCCTTCCATTCCTGGGATAAATCCTACTTGGTCACGGTGTATGATCTTTCTGACGTACTGCTGGATTTGAGTTGCTAGTGTTTTGTTGAGGATTTTGGCATCTATGGTCATGAGGGATATTGGTCTGTAATTTTCTTTCATGTGTTATCTTTATCGGGTTTTGGTATTAGGGTGATGCTGGCTTCATAGAAGGAGTTTGGAAGTGTTCCTTCCTCTTGAATTTTCTGGAATAGTCTGGGAAGAATGGGTTTTACTTCTTCCATGAATGTTTGGTAAAATTTCCCTGTGAAGCCGTCTGGCCCTGGGCTTTTTTGCTGGAAGCTTTTTGATGACTGTTTCAATTTCTTCCTTAGTTATCAGTGTGTTTAGATTTTTAGAATCTTTCTCTGTGTGTTTTTCTAGGAATCTGTCCATTTCCTCTAGGTTGTAAAATTTGTTAGAATGGGGTTGTTCATAATATTTTTTAATAATCCTTGGTATTTCTGTGGTGTCTGTAGTTATTTATCCTCTCTCATTTCTGATTTTGTTTATTTATGTCCTCTCTCTTTGCTTCTTGGTGAGCCTTGCTAGAGGTTCATCAATCTTGTTTATTCCTTCGAAGAAACAGCTCTTTGTTTGGTTGATTTTTTGTATCATTTTTTTTTTTTTGGTCTCTATGTCATTCATTTCTGCTCTGATTATTATTTCCTTCCTTCTGCTCACAGTGGGATTTTCTTGTTGCTCTCTTTCTAATTCTTTGAGTTGTTCAGTTAGGTAATTCATCACTA
>PVJN01017815.1:29008-40068 GCA_004026805.1 Lasiurus borealis
TTTTTTTTTTTTTTTTTTTTTTTTTTTTTTTTTTTTTTTTTTTTTTTTTTTTTTTTTTTTTTTTTTTTTTTTTTTTTTTTTTTTTTTTTTTTTTTTTTTTTTTTTTTTTTTTTTTTTTTTTTTTTTTTTTTTTTTTTTTTTTTTTTTTTTTTTTTTTTTTTTTTAGGTAGGCCTGTAGAGCTATAAACTTCCCTCTCAGCATTGCTTTCATTGTGTCCCATAGCATTTGTGTTGTGTTTTTATTGTAATTAGTCTCCATAATTTTTTAAATTTTTTTCTTTTATATGATTTATAACCCAATCATTGTTTTGTAACATGTTATTCAGCTTCCAAGTGTTTGAATTTTTTGGAATGTTTTTATTGTAGTTCATTTCTAGTCTTATGCCATTGTGGTCTGAGAAAATGCTTGATATGATTTCAATCTTTTTGAATTTGGGGATATTTTGCTTATGACCTAATATGTGATCTATTTTTGAGAATGTACCGTGTGCACTTGAGAAGAATGTGTATTCTGTAACTTTGGGATGAAATGCTCTGAAGATATCAATTAGGTCCATCTGATCTAGTGAGTTATTTAGAATTGCTCTTTCTTTGCTGATTTTTTGTCTAGAGCATTTGTCCAGATATGTCAGTGGTGTATTAAAATCCCCTACTATGATTGTATTGTTTTTGATCTCTCCCTTGATATCCTCCAGAAGATTTTTTTAATGTATTTAGGGGCTCCTGTATTATGTATTTAGGTGTCTATATGTTTACCAGAGTTACATATTCTTGATGAATTGCTCCTTTTAGTATTATGTAGTGGCTTTCCTTATCTCTTGTCATAGCCTTTACTTTGAGGTCTATTTTATCAGATATAAATATCGCTACCCCAGCTTTTCTCTCATTTCTATTTGCCTGAAAAATGTTTTTTCCATCCCTTCACTCTCAGTCTGTGTGAATCCTTTTCTCTGAGGTGGGTCTCTTGTAAACTGCGAATGTATGGGTCCTGTTTTCTTAATCATTCAGCCAACCTATGTCTTTTGATTGGTGCATTTAACCCATTTACATTTAGCGATATTATTGACAAGTTCATGTTGTCATATTTTTCCTTAGTGTTTGTGTTTTTTTGTGTGTGTATGTGTTTTTTTTTCCCTTTCTCTTTCTTCTTTTTACAGCAGTGCCTTTAGCATTTATTGCATTATTGGCTTGGTAGCGACAAACTTTCTTACCCTTTCTTGTCTGTAAAGCTCCTGATTCCACCTTAAATTTTGAATGATAGCCTTGCTGGGTATAGTATTCTTGAGTTCAGACCCTTGTTTTGCATCACTTTATATATTTCATTCCATTACCTTCTGGCCTGGTGTGTTTCTGTTAAGAAATCAGTTGCTATTCTAATAGGAGATCCATTGTAGGTGACTTTCTGTCTCTCTCAGGCTGCCTTTAAGATTCTTACTTTGTCATTAGTTTTTGCCAATTTAATTAAGATATGTCTTGGTGTCCGTTTTTTGGGGTTCAGCTTGTTTGGGACTCAGTGTCATTATTTCTTCAAATAGGTTTTTTATTCCTTGCTTTTCTTCCACTCCTTCTGGTATTCCAATTAAGTGTATGTTGTTTCGTTTTGTGTTGTCCCAAAGCTCCCTTAGGCTCTCTTCTTGTTTTTTAAGTCTTTTTTCCAGTTGTTGCTGTGTTTGTGTGTTTTTTCCTACCTTGTCTTCTAATTCGCTGATGCAGTCCTCAGCCTCTTTTAGTCTACTGTTTATGGCTTCCATTGTGTACCTTATTGCAGCTATGTTGTTCTTCATCTCCTCTTGTTTTCTTTTCATGTTGGTGACATTCTCATTCAGCTCCTTATAGTTCTCATTGAGTTGTGTGATATTGTCGTTGAGTTGTGTATATTTGTCTTCCATCTGTTTAAACATCCTTAAAACCATTACTCTGGAACTCTTTATCTGAATGGCTGTTTGCTTTAATTTCATCTAACTCCCTTTCTGGTGATTCCTCTTTTTCTTTCCTTTGGGGATTGCTTTTACGTCTTCCCATGTTTTCTTGTAATGTTTTAATTGTAGATCCAATTGTTTTACTACCCCAATTTTTTTTTGGGGGGGGGGGCGGGGGGATGGTGCTACTGGTATATTCTCTCAGTTCTCCTATGTTTGTTAATCTATTGTAGATTCCTACTTGAGCTATTTGGGTTCTCTTGATGTAGATCTGTGAGCTTGAGCAGCACAACCATGCTGTTTAGAAGTTAGCAGCCGTGGAGAGGAGTGTCCCTATTTTTGCTGTTTTGCACCCTTAATTGAGATCACGTGTACCTAGCAGAGAGACACAGTGGCACCAAGGACCCGTCTGTCCGGGTGATGTGTTTCAGGGGCCTACACCCTGGAGAGGCATGGCTGTGGTGTCCAGAGTTAAAAAAAATCACACCAGCGGGGGCTCCCAGTGTCTCCCAGGCGCTGTTTAGGGGGTGGACCACCAGAAACATGCTGCTGAAGACCCGCCTTGGGTGGTGGCCTCAAGAGCGCATTGCAAACATTAGAGAGCTCCACAAACCAGATACGAGGGCACGCCACAGATGGGGTGACCAGAACACACAAACATGGGCCTAGGGTGCCACAGATGAGGTGACCCTGACGCGTAAAGGCAGGTACTTGGGTGTCTGCAAACTGGTGTGAAGGCCCACTGCAGATGTGTGTGGAAATGCGATGACCCAGGAGTTCTGCATGTGGGGACTAGTCCCTGAGGCGCAAACACAGGGACTAGGGTGTCCGCAAGCTGGCGTGAAGGCCCGCTGCAGATGTGCGTGGAAACGCGTTGACCCAGGAGTTCTGCAGGCAGGGACTAGTGTGGAACCACAGCTGAAACCACAGATGGGGCGACCCTGATGCCCAAACACAGGCACTAGGGTGTCCAGAAACTGGTGCGAAGGCACGCTGCACACGGTGTGCTTGGTGACAGGCAAGATCCAAGCAGGGACCCCTGTGTGGCCGCTGCTGCAGCCACGCTGATGTCACTGGGGAGGGGGAGGTTGCACTCACTGCTTTGGAGGCAGAGGTCCCAGGGTCCGCAGGAATGCAGGGTCCACGGGTCTGTGGGACTCTGGCTGGAGTGGCTGTTGGGTCACAGGGCAACTCCAATGCCCCTCTAGCTGGCAGTGTTGGTGAGTTCACAAAGAAAGGCCCTGTTTCCCTTCAAGATGGCGTGGGCTCCGCTCCTGAATTCCACAGTCCCAGGAGTGAATGCCGTGATGGCCTTCTCTCCCTGTCCAAGAGAGCCTGGACTGCCAGCCCCCACTGACCCTGCAAGATTCAACTGTTCCTCACTCAATCACACACCCACCACTCACTCTCTTTTTGTCCCTCACTCACTTCCTCTTCCTCACCTTCATCCTGCCAGCCACCATCATCCCAGCTATTTCATTGATGTTCCTATTTCTCCTTCTTTCTTTCTCTCCGAAATCAATAAAAATATATTTTAAAAATAAAAATGTGCAAAAGACTTGAACACACACCTCCAAAAGAAGATAAACAGATGGCAAATAACTGTTCACAACATTAATCCTTAGGGAAATGCAAATTAATAGTTAGAACAAGATATCATTACATACCTATTAGAATGGCTAATATAAAAATTCTGATAATATGAATGCTGACAAGGGTATGGAGCAGTTGGAACTCTTGCACATGACTGCTGGGAATACAATATGGTACAGGACAGGCACTCTGGAGAATCCTATATAATAAAAGAGTAATATGCAAATTGACCATCACTCTTAACACATAAGATGTCTGCCCCCATGTGGCCAAAGATGGCTGCCCCCATGTGAACACAAGATGGCCACCACAAGATAGCCGGCAGGGGAGGGCGATTGGGGCAATCAGGCCTGCAGGGGAGGACAGTTGGGTGGAACCAGGCCAGCAGGGGAGAACAGTTAGGGATGTCTGGGCTTCAGGGGAGGGCAGCTGGGGGGTGGGACCAGGCCTTCAGGGGAGGGCAATTGGATACAATCAGGCCTACTGGGGAGGGCAGTTGTGGGGGGACCAGCCAACAGAGTAGGGCAGTTGGGGGTGGCCAGGCCTTCAGGGGAGGACAGTTTGGCGCAATAGGGCCAGCAGGGGAACAATTAGGCATTGATCAGGCTGGCAAGGGAGTGGTTAGGGGATGATCAGGCTGGCAGGTAGAAGCGGTTAGGGGCAATCAGGCAGGCAGGCAGGTGAGTGGTTGGGATCCAGTAGTCCTGGATTGTGAGAGGGATCTCCAACTGCCCATTTAGGCCCAATCCCAGGCAGTTGGAAATCTCTCAATAGGATCCCAGATTGGAGAGGGTGCAGGCTGGACTGAGGGATACACCTACTCCCCTGTGCATGAATTTCGTGAACTAGGCTTCTAGTAGTCTGATACTTTCTTACAAAGTTAAACATATTAATACCATTTAATCTAGCCATCTCATCTGTTGGTATTTATTAGTGAAAATTAAGAACTTATGTTCACACCTATACACTAATGTTTAATAGCATCATTATTCATAATTTCCCCAAATTAGAAATTATTCAAATATTCTTCAATGAGTAAATGGATTAAAAAACAAAAACTGTAGTACGTTGATACAATGGAATACTACTCAGCAATCAAAAGAATAGGTTATTGCTGCACAGAACAACTGGATAACTCTCAAATACATTATGTTGTGTGAAAGAAGCCAGTCTCAAAAGATTAGCTACTAAGTGATTCACTACATGTGCCAGTCTGGAAAAGGCAAAACTATAGGGTCAGATCCGTGGTTTCCAGACTTTCAGGACAGGAACTGATTACAAAGGGGCAGCATCAGGGAGAACAAAGCATCATGGGAAGGGCTAGCATCTCAAACCTTAGAAAACAAGGGTTGTCAAGGCTGTGGAGAAGCCTGTGAGTCACCACTTTAGGTGGCTTCTCATTTAATGTAGAAAAAAGATGATATGTGAGTGACAATATAGGCCTCTATTGCTGGACCCTCTGACTAGCAGCAAAAATCCCAACCCAAACTCTCAAGTCCAAGTTGATAGAATTGCTATATGGACATTAATTTTGTAAGAAGCAAGATAGAGAAAGAGATGGAGAGAGAGAGAGAGAGAGAGAGAGAGAGAGAGAGAGAGAGAGAGAGAGAGAGACTGTCTGTCCCAGGGTAGTCAATTCCATTTAAAAGGTGGTTCATTTGTTTCTGTGCCTCTTTCCTGTTTTGTCTCTTCTCTTAAGAATCGTGGTCATGGGCAAATGTCTCCTCAACAAATGGGTTAGGTCTGCCCTCTGGAATCACTTAGCATAGGGATTACAGCCAAACTCTGTGACTCAATTTCGAGTTCCCTTTTAAATGGAAACCATTTGATACACTTGACCCGTGCAGTCCTAAAGTCTGAGTACACTGAAAACAAAACAGGGAATACTGGCTTAGGTATTTAACTTCCTGACTACACTAACATTGGTAATTACTCTACAAAAAATAAAAATAAAACAACACAAATATATTTCTAGGAAACGGAAAATAAAATTTATCTTCAATCGTCACCATAAAACCCAATGAAAGAGTATGAGTTGGTGAGTTCCCTAAAACATCCCACATATTGCCTTCATGTGCTCACCACAGTGTATGTTTAAATTACTAGGTATAAGATGACCCCTGGAAAAAGAAAAAAAAAACAAAAACAAGCCCTATACTGGGAGTCAGCAGAGGTAGAGTCAAGCCAAGTATCTCAGGTCAATTAGCTCTGTAGCTTGGATTAATCAGTGACCCTGGCCTCTCTCAGGGTCCCAGTTTCCTCATGTGAAATAGAATGATTAAAACTTGTCTATGTTTCCAAAACCTGTTATATCTGGAAATTTTTCATAGTACTTAGATTCTCCAATTGTTACCTCTTAACTTAAATTTTGCACCTTGTCTTTATCATACATGTCCTCATACCTCTGGGAAGTTTTTGCTTGACTATCTCGCTGCTACCACAAACTAATTAAGTAAAAATTACATCTCTAGCTCAGCCCTCTCAGTTGCCTGCTTTTCTCTTTCCCTTCATCTCAGTAATGAAAAAATATATGGTGGAACCCAAATGACAGCTTTCCTTCCTTCTCAAGGATCACCCCCCTCTATATTTGTGAAAGAAGTAAGGATTGTCACCCTCCCCTCAGGTCTGAGTTTCCTGGCTTCTTTCCCTATGAGTTTGTTTCACCTGGTGGCTCTGGGCTCTGCTTGGCCATGATCCCATCAACAATGGGCAGGCCACACCAGCATCCTGCTGCTTCCTGAGTCATAGCCTACATGCAGGGAAGGCAGGCAAATGTGTCCCTTCTCTCCCCTACAGAATTATCAATCAAATGCAAATAAATGTATCAGACTTTACTAAAGGTTGAAAAAATAACGTTATACCATATCAGGGAGAAAAATTTACATGGCAGCCAGGTATCATTTTTCTTGGAAAAACATCCAAGATGTGGAAAAACATCCAACAAAATTAAACATTTCTTAAGAGGAATCTCTTTAAGTGGATGCTCTCCAGAACCTAATCACGTACCCTTGACTTTATGTCTGCTTCCTTTGGGAGAGGCAGCCTCCCTCTTCAAATTTCCCTGCGCTGAGACAGCATCTGCCTATGAGGATTGGTCTGTCACAGGAGAATCTCCCACTCCCCACCCAACTTCCCAGAAGTTCATTGAGTCAAATCTTAATTATTTCATCTAAAATGTCTCAGCAAATGGTTCAAGATGAACCTGAGTTCTCCAAGTCTGTCAGAGCCAGATAAGCTGTGAGGATGTGGGGATTTCAGATTTTGACCTCTTTATTTTTCCAAGTATCCATGGACTAAGAGTTGGTACATGCACAAACATGCCTCTCAGTGACAAACTTTAATTTCCAGAGATAGTATAGACTAACTTCATTCCCTTAAGAAGAAAACAAAACAACCTCTCTTCCCCCTAACTTCCCATACTTTGCAAGGCTGCTCGTTGGAGTTGTACTTTACATTCTGACCAGAACATGTTCCTTTGCTCAGCTCTTTTCCCACTTTCAGACTCTGTTCCCTTAGTCTGGAAAAACAAACAAACAAACAAACAAAAAAACAGAAAAGGAACCTGTGAGCTTCTCAAAGACCACTGGAAACTTGGAAAATATCCCTTATAATGTGATAGACAGATTAAATTCTTAGATGATGAGTCATACAGCTTTTCAATTTTTGTCTGAGTGTGAGGAGTAGGAGAAGTGTATGTGAAGAAGTCGTTCTTCCAGATATAATAGCAATTAAAAGGGTGATGTCTGACCCATGCTTATCAATTTGTACAGGATTTTTCAATCCTACCAGAATCACCTGGAGAGCTTTAAAAATACCAACACCTTACCCCTGAACTATGAAATCAGAATCTCTGGGGAGTGAGATCTGGATTTCACTGTTTCTAAAAACCTCTCGGTGATGCTAATGTGCAACCAGGGCTGAGGTGTAAGGATGGGAAATTACTACAGTTGGAAGAGGTCACACTTTGCTGCACCTGAAATGAATTCTGCAGCCCCAGGCATCCTTATTCCATCAGGCTCCTCCAGCATACAAGATTCTAGATGAAATTTCAAAGAGAGGAGTGGGGAGAAGGTAAGGCTATTGGATTCCTATGATGCATTTCCTATGCACGGTCTGGAATGGCAGTTACCTCCAATCCCTGGAGCATATTCCTACCACATAGGCAGAGTCTTATTTTAATGTAAACAGATAACTGCAATTTCTATACAGTGCCTATTGCAAAGTGGACCCTCAACAAATGCAGTGCTTATTGAAATAATGAATACAATCCCAGAACATAATAGGCAGTTATCCTCTTCCACCATGAGATGGCAACACACCAAGTATCACTGTAAAACAAAATCTTAACTGCCAAAATGAAAAGGGATGAATAGTTGAACCTAGCGATAAAAGATGTAGAATACGTGGGGTTTTTTTTGTTGTTGTTGTTGTCATTGTCATCAGTTTTTGGTCCTTTATTGTTTTATATAAGGAGGTCAACAAAATTGAAAGTGTTTTTTTGTTTGTTTGTTTGTTTGGTTTTTTAAAGACAGACATTTGGCTTATCCCTCTCTGGGAAGTCCAAGCCATTTGGTTGACATTTCTGTGCTCATGGCATCTCAGGAAGGTAGGCCAAGGCTTAACACTAACTATTTTATATATGAGGACAATAAGTGCCACCAATTTGATTGCTCTGCCAATAAATCCTCTTCGGGAAACATACTTCCAAATCACACTAGTCTTTAGCTCTTCCCATCCACAATGGGGAGTTTGGAGAAACATCTAATCTGTGGGAACACAGAGTTATAATAAAACCTCTGAGAATAACCCCTTTTAATAAAGTTGGCCTTGGCACCAGGAAAGGTGGATGGAATTTTTTGTCCATATGTTGGGTCATAGGAAAAAAGGCAGGGTGATATCTCAAGAGCAGTATTTTTTTTATTGCATTTTATTATATTTTTAATTTTTATTAGTATTTTATAAATATCTCTCCATTGTCCCCACTCCCTCCCAGGCAGACCCCAATCCCCCAGTGTCTATGTTCATTGGTAATGCTTATATGCATGCATACAAGACCTTTGATCTCTTATCTTCCTCACCTAACTTTAATCTTCCTGCTGTAATTTCACAGACTGTTTGAAGCTTTACTGTCTATGTATCTATCCTTTTGTTCATCAGTTTATAATGTTCTTTATTATCCACAAATGAGTGAGATCATGTGATGTTTCTCCTTCATTGACTGGCTTATTGCACTAAGCATAAGGCTCTCCAGTTCCAACCAGGTTGCTACAAATGGTAAGAATTCCTTCTTTTTAATGGCAGCATAGAATTCCATTGTGTAGATGTACCACGGTTTTCTGATCCACTCATCTGCTGACGGGCACCTAGGCTGTTTCCAAATTGTAGCTATTGTAAATTGTGCTGCTATGAACATAGGGGTGTATAAATCCTTTCTGATTGGTGTTTGTGATTTCTTAGGAAATTCCTAAGAGTGGGATTACAGGATCAAATGGGAGATCCATTTTTAGTTTTTTGAGGAAACTCCATACTGTTCTCCACAGTGGCTGCACCAGTCTGCATTCCCACCAACAGTGCACAAGGGTTCCTTTTTCTCCGCATCCTCTCCAACACTTGTCATTTGTTGATTTGTTGATGATTGCCATTCTGACAGGTGTAAGATGGTACTGCATTGTCGTTTTGATTTGCATCTCTCAGATGATTAATGACTTTTAACATGTTTTCATGTGTCTCTTGGCCTTCCTTCTGTCGTCTTTTGAAAAGGTTCTATTTAGGTCCATTGCCCATTTTTTTATTGGATCGTTTATCTTCCTTTTATTAAGTTGTATAAGTTGCTTGTAGATGTTGGAGATTAAACCTTTATCAGTGATAACATTTGCAAATATGTTCTCCCATACAGTGATCTTTCTTGTTGTTTTGTTGATGGTTTCTTTTGCTGTGCAAAAGCTTTTTATTTTGATGTAGTCCCATCTGTTTATTTTTTCTTTAGCTTCCATTGCCTTAGGAGCAGTACAGTGAAGAAGTTCTTTTGGCATATATCTGAGATTGTGCTGCCTGTGGATTCCTCTAGTATTTTTATGGTTTCCCTCCTAATGTTTAAGTCCTGTATCCAATTTTAGTGGGTTTTTTTTTTGTCTTTGCTGTAAGTTGGTGGTCCAGTTTCATTTTTTTGCATGCATCTGTCCAATTTTCCCAACAGCATTTATTGAAGAGGCTATCTTGGATCCATTGAATGTTCATGCCTCCTTTGTCAAATATTAGTTGAGCATAGTGGTTTGGGTGAGTATCTGCGTTCTCTATTTTATCCCATTGGTCTAAATGTCTGTTCTTGTGCCAGTACCAGGCTGTTTTCAGAACAGTTGCTTTGTAGTATAGCTTGAAATCTGGTATTGGGATCCCACCTACTTTATTCTTTTTTCTCAGAATTGCTATAGCTATTCGTGGTCTTTTTCTATTCCAGATGAATCTATGAAGAATTCTTTCTAGGTCTGTAAAATATGTAGTTGGTATTTTGGTGGGTAGTGCGTTGAATCTGTAGATTGCTTTGGGTAGTATGGACACTTTAATGATGTTGATTCTCCCAATCCATGAGCATGGTATGCTCTTCCATCTGTTAACATCTTCCTCTATCTCTTTTTTCAGTGTCCTGTAGTTTTCTGCATGTAGGTCTTTTACATCTTTAGTTAGGTTTATTCCTAGGTATCTTAATTTTTTTGGTGCGATGGTAAATGGGATTGTGTTTTTAGTTTCTCTTTCTGTAATTTCACTTTTAGTGTATAGAAATACCACAGACTTCTTAGCATTAATTTTGTATCCTGCTACATTACCGAATTCATTAAGTCAATTAGTTTTGGGTTTTTTATGTACAGTACCATGTCATCTGCAAATAAGGACAGCTTTACTTCTTCTTTTCTTATTTGGATGCCTTTTATTTCTTCTTCTTGTCTA
This sequence comes from Lasiurus borealis, assembly GCA_004026805.1. Taxonomy (NCBI): domain Eukaryota; kingdom Metazoa; phylum Chordata; class Mammalia; order Chiroptera; family Vespertilionidae; genus Lasiurus; species Lasiurus borealis. Next base: position 39,466 of record PVJN01017815.1, read on the forward strand.
ATTGCAATGGCTAATACTTCCAGTACTATGTCAAACAGGAGAGGTGAGAGTGGGCATCCCTGTCTTGTTCCTGTTCTTAGGGGAAATGGTTTTAGTTTTTGCCCATTGAGTATGATGTTAGCTGTGGGTTTATCATATATGGTTTTTATGATGTTGAGGTATGATCCTTCTCTTCCCACTTTGCCAAGAGTTTTTATCAAGAAAGGGTGTTGGATTTTTGTCAAATGTTTTTTCTGCATCAATTGATATGACTATGTGATTTCTATCTCTCAATTGGTTTATGTGATGTATCAAATTTATTGATTTGCAGATATTGTACCATCCCTGCATTCCTGGGATGAATCATACTTGGTCACAGTGTATCATCTTTCTGATGTACTGCTGGATCTGATTTGCTAGAATTCTGTTGAGGATTTTGGCATCTATGTTCATGAGAGATATTGGCCTATAATTCTCTTTCATTGTGTTGTCTTTATCTGGTTTTGGTATTAGGGTGATGCTGGCTTCATAGAAGGTGTTTGGAAGTGTTCCTTCTTCTTGAATGTTTTTGAATAGTCTGAGGAGGATAGGTTTTAATTCTTCCTTGAATGTTTGGTAAAACTC
>PVJN01017816.1:0-39962 GCA_004026805.1 Lasiurus borealis
ATCACATAATCTCACTCATTTGTGGATAATAAAGAACATTATAAACTGATGAACAAAAGACTAAATAGAGGCAGTAAAACTACAAACAGACTGTGAAATTAAAGTAGGAAGATTAAAGTTAGGTGAGGTAGATAAGAGATCAATCAAAGGACTTGTATGCATGTATATAAGCATAACCAATGAACATAGACACTGGGGGGTTGGGTTATGCCTGGGAGGGGGGGGCAATGGGGAGATATGTATAAAAAATAAAAATAAATAAATGAGTGAAAAAAAGAAAAAAATATTAAGAAGTTAGATATATCAAGCATCAACAACAATGAAAACAATAAAAATAATTCAAACACGTGGAGGCTGAATAGCATGCTATTAAACAATGTTTAGGTTACCAAAGAGATCAAAGAAGAAATTAAAAACATCCTGGAAATGAATGACAATGAAAACACAACAATCAAAAACCTATAGGACACAGTGACTACAGTCTTGAGAGGGAAGTTCAGAGCATTACAGATGTATCTCAAGAAGAAAAAAAAAAGGACACTGGGAGAAACCAAGATGGCAGCAGAGGTAAATACCTAAACTGCTGCATCGCACAACAATTTCAAAACTACCACTAAAAGACAAAACGGACACAAAATGGACACCATCCAGAATGACAGGAAAACTGGCTGAGTGGAAATTCTACAATTAGAAGGTAAGAGAAAAGTGCATTGAGACTCAAAGGAGCTTCAAAAGGCTGAGAGGCATGCACACAGAGAGGACTGGCGGCTGAGTGCAGAGTCTGGCTTTCTCAAGCAGGAGGGAAACAGAAGCTCCCAACTGCACTGAACTCCAATTTCAGGCGAGAATATGGGAACCCAAACTCATCTGGGGGGCATCTGTACTGTCAGGAAAATAGAAAAGCACATTGAGACTCAGGGAGCTGCTTTCAGGTGAGACTCTGAGAATCCAGACTCATTTGTGGAGAAACTGGAATGTCTGGCAGAGGACAAAACTCGAGGGGAGCTTTCTCTCAGAGGTGCTTGCAACAATTACTGAGGGACACTGAGAACAAGGGGTTTCATATGTCAGGGCTGATGGGAGGCCAAGGCAGCAAGCTTCTCCCTGAGACTCCACTCTATCCAAGCTTAGGACAGAAGCTTTTGCAATTTCACAAGTCTTGCCCCATAAGGGTGTCTCCAGCACAGAAGTTCTCCCAGCATAGACACAGTCAATCCTCACAGCCAATAGGACTGGAGGTCAATTCCTCCCAGTGATACCAACAACAATCAAAACTTAACTACAACAAGGCTGTGCACACAGTCCAAAATGGATGCACCAAGAGTGTCCACCTCAGGTAACTGTGGAGGCTGAGTCACTGGGTCATATAGGACACATAGCACACAAAGCTACTCTACCAAGTCAAGGAAGCAGTGAAACCTGGAGACAAAACAAATAGATCACAAATGAAAGAAGAGGAGTAAAGCAAATGACTAGATATAAAGTTTAGAGCTACTGTTATAAGGTTTTTCAAAAATTTCCTAGAAAATATGGATAAATTTATTTGAACCAAGAGGAGATGAAAAATACCAACTAGAAATTAAACGTACACTGACTGAAATTTAAAAAAAAAATTATACAGAGACCTAACAGCAGACTAGAGGACCACAAGAATAAAGTCAAAGATTTGAAATACAAAGAAGAAAATAACACTCAACAGGAAAAACAAAAAGCAAAAGAATCCAAAAATTTGAAGTACCAGAAGAAGAGAGAGAGCAAGATACTGAAAACCTATTTGAAGAAATAATGACCAAAAACATTCCCCACCTTGTGAAAGAAATATATTTACCAGTACAGTCAGTGCACAGAACCCCAAACTAAAGGAATCCAAAGAAGACCACACCAAGACACATCATAATTAAAATACTAAGAGCAAAAGACAAAGAGAAAATCTTAAAAGTAGCAACGTACAAGGGAGCACCCATACAATTGTCAGCTGATTTCTCAATGGAAAGTGTGCAGACCAGAAGGGAGTGGCAAGAAATATTCAAAGTGATGAACAGCAAAAACCTACAACCAAGATTCCTATACCTAGCAAAGCAATCATTCAGAATTGAAGGGGAGAGAGAGAGAATTTCACAGATAAGAAAAAGTTCATCACCAGAAAACCAGTATTATATGAAATGCTCAAAGGTACTTTTTAAGAAGAGGAAGAAGAAGAAAAACATAAAGATAACAATTATGAACAACAGCCCTATCAGTTTTGGCTCAGTGGGTAGAGCATCAGCCCGCACACTGAAAGGTCTCAGGTTTGTTTCTGGTCAGGGGCATTTACTTTGGTTGCAGGCACATGCCCAGTAGTAGATGTGCAGGAGGCATCTGATCAATTTTTCTCTCTCATCTATGTTTAACTCTATTCCTCTCCCTTCCTCTCTGAAAAAATTTTAAGAAAATACATTTAAATAAATATGAACAATAAATGCATATCTATCAACAAGTGAATCTAAAAATCAAATGAATAAAAAAATCTGATGAACAGAATAAACTGGTGAATATAATAGAATCAGTTACATAGAAAAGGAATGGACTGACAATCCTCAATGGGAAACGGGTGTGTGGGGGCTATGGGAAGTGACTGAATAAAAATCATACACGTATCGATGAGGACAGTAGTGGGGACGTAAGGGTAGAAGGTAGGGTGGGAACTGGGGAGGGGAACTATGGGGGAAAAGGAGGAACAATTATAAAAATCTGAACAAAAAAGATTTATTAAATTTAAAAAAAGAAAGCTGGTAAAAATTATCTAATTCTACAACTTAAAGAAGTATAAAGAGAACAACAAGAAAAGCCCCAGAGTGAAAACAAGGAAGGAGATAAGATCAGAGCAGAAATAAATGACATAAAGACCCCCAAACCAAAACAAAAAGTCCAATGAGACCAAGATCTGATTCTTTGAAAGAATAAACAAGATTGATGATCATCTTGCCAGGCTCACCAAGAAGCAAAGAGAGAGGACCCATATATTAAAAAAAAAAGAAAAAAAGAAAAACAAGGGAAAAAAAAAACAGAAGTCAAATAAGCAAAATAACAACAGATCCAACAGAAATACAAAAGATTGTAAAAAAAAAAAATACTATGAACAAGTCTACTCCAACAAACAAAACAACCTACAGGAAATGGACATATTCCTAGAAAAACATGAACTTTCAAAAGTCAACCAGGAAGAATGAAAAAATCTCAAGAGACTGAAAACTAAAGAAAAAATTGAAGCAGTCTTCAAAAAGCTTCCATCAAACAGAAGTGTGGGATTTGAGCTGCCACTGTTCATTCTTTCTCTGGTTGCAGGTCAAGTGGGATTTATTTTTCTTTTCTTTCATTTTCAAAAATACATATTTATAAAATTTTTACAGAGAGAGAAAGAGAGGGATAGAGAGTTAGAAACATTAATCAGCTGCCTCCTGCACACATGCTGGGAATGTGCCCACAACCAAGTTACATGCCCTTGACCAGAAACAAACCTGGGCCTTTTCACTCTGCAGGCCAATCCTCTACCCCTGATCTAAACCAGTTAGGACAAGTGGGATTTCTTAGAAGCTTAGGGGTGTCTGGCCACTGTGTTTCAGTGGTTTAGTATTGACTTATGAAGCTGGAAATTAAGGTTTGATTCCCAATCATGACACATGCTCCAGTTGGTAGGCTGGATACCCATTGTGGGGCAAGCAGGAAGCATCCAATCAGTGATTCTCTTTCATCACTGTTGTTTCAATGTCTCTCTCTTGCTCTCTGAAATGAATAGAAATACATTTTTTAATGTATGTTTTAAATCTACACTTAAAGTATTTGTACCTACTGTGTCAGTAAGTTGTAAATACAACACACTGTTTTGCTACTGAAATATCTTATCAGGCCCATGTTCAGTGCTATCATTTTGGCAGTTGGAAGCTGACAATGATGAGAGTATTTAAAATGGGGAAATTGACAAGAGCTGCAACCCTTAACTTCACTTAATCTCCTCTTCAATACTTCAATTAAAAGGAATGGTGGAGGATATTAGTACACTAAATTTATAAGTATATCATGCAAGTGGGCTTTAAATGGTCATAGGATAGAATTTGAGTGAAAACAATTTTCCTTCCAGTATTCAAATCATATAGTTCCAAATGGCAAAGAAAACAGTTGAGTCCTTGAGGAATGAGTGAGGTGAAAACAGATGTCTTAAGGGCTGAAGTGTCCTCCTATTGCTTAAATCATAAATTAATTATTAAAATTGGCAAAAGTTTCTGACCAGACCTTTAAACAAGAAAAAGACACTATAAATAAAAGTATGAAGAAATGCTTACCATAAAATTATTTAAAATATGGATTTAAACAAAGAAGTTAACACTAAACTCATTTCTGGGCCTACAATTAAGAAATATTAAACACTGGACGAAGTGGCAGGACTTCCTGCTTCCCTAGTGCCAGGATCCAGTAAACCAGGTCACCCCCAGAGCTGGAGGGGCTGAGGTGGTATCCACTCCAAAGGAGCTACAAGGCTGGCCCTGTATCCCTGGAGAGGCAGCCCCACTGCAGAGGATCAGGGCGGCGTTAATTTTGCGTCTGAACCTTGATAGTTTGGTCTTCCAAGATCCTGTGTTATTAAGAATGAAGTGGAAAAGAACCTTGGGGAAAAAATTAAGACAATAAGAACACCAGAACTTATTTTCACATGGTTGTCAGCTTACCCACAAATATGTACACTCTTCCCACAACTTGTCCTACTGCTGGAGACAGTGGGCTGACAGATTTTCACCTTGTGTTACAAGCAATGCTAACTGATGAAAGATAATGATGTGAACATCATAAAACTGTCACTATGAGAATTGAACACAACAGGTTGAAAGATGAGTCTACAAAGTCACAAAATAAACTCAAGATCCTGCTAAATGAAAAGAAAACTAACCAGAAATAATTCTAGTTAAAAAATTCTACTTTGAAGAAGTAAGAGAGGCATTATTAGAGAAAATTAAAGACTTAGAGGAAAGAAAGCTGCAGGTATTAATTCCACAAAGCTTGGAATTGTTCAGAGCCCAAATACAATGAGAATTAGATATTAATGAGAGAGCATTTTAGGAATCTGGATGAAGAAGTTGAAAAGTATAGAGCTGAAAGTAATAAGCTTCTCAAATCAGAGTTCAAACACCAGGAAGAAAAATTTGCATGTATTTTAGAAGAAAAAATAAAAATATGAATCAGAGATTGCAATACTGGAGAAAGATAACTGCAAAATCAGCTACTTAGTCTTGATTCCATAGCAAATGATATGGAGCAACCTATTCAAGAAAATGTCCATTTGGTTCAGAAATTAAGAGTTAGAGGATAAAACAGCTGGATTACGTGCTGGAAATGAGAATTCTAGAGCTCAGATAGAAAATGTCTAAAGAATTCAGGTACAAAAGTTGATAGAAAATGTCCAAAGAATTCAGGTACAATAGTTGTTATGAAAGCTGCAATCAGATCCCCAGATGCTGAAAAACAGTCAAACTGCTGGCTGAATACTTGTAAAATGAGCTACAATCAAGCAATAAACAAAATACTGTTTTAATCAGTAAATTACATAAAGCTGAATGGGAAATAAATGCATTTACCCTTAAAGGCATTTAAAAAAAATTAGAAATAACAAACATCAAACTGGAACAGCAGGAGCTAAAGAGTGATCTAGAAACAGAAATAAAATGCAAAGTGAACAGGTAACAGACAATGAAATTCTCAAATCAGATGTTGAACACCACTGAATGCTCTTAATAGAAAAGGATAGTAAATTATTATGTAAAGTACAAGCTGCCAAGAAAGACGCTTAACAAAAAAAGGTGTTATTACAAGATGAACAGCTTGAAATTGAGAAAAGACTGGTGGACGTAGAAAAAATGAAAGTGGAATATGATGTCTGGAGGCAGTCTGAAAAGGATCAGTGTGATCAGAAATTATGGGTCTCATAGATGGCAGAAGAGTTGCCAGAAGAGAACTTCAAAGAATTAGATTAGGAATGATTCTCATCATTGATGTTTCTATTGCTCTTTCCCTCCTCCTTCCTCTCTGAAATAAATTTAAATTTTTTATAAAAAAAGAATTGCAATGGTAACATAGGGATTCATAGGCCAACTTATCCTGGTAAAATCTGAGTGGGGGTATTAAAGTTTCCCTTTGTTTAAAAGGATAATTCTAGCTACTGTGTAGAAAGTAAACTATAGAGAGAAAAGATTGATCAATTGGGAGGCTATTGTAATACAGTAAATGATGAAAATGTCTTGAGCCAGGGTGGCAATGAAGATGGAAAGAGGTCATTCATTCATTTTGGTGCTCTCAATGAATATATTTTAAAGGTAGATCCAATAAGATTGGTGATGTAGGGATCCAAGATGGCGGCATAGGTAAATACCTACACTGCTGCCTCGCACAACAATTTCAAAACTACAACTAAAAGAATGGACATCATCCAAAACCACATGAAAGCTGGCTGAGTGGAAATTCTACAACTAGAAGGAATGAGAGGGGCTCACGGAGACCCAGAGGAGCTGCAAAAAGCTGAGGTGTGGAGATATGCACGTGGAGAGAGCAGGTGCCAGAGTGCCTGGCTGGCTTTCTTTGGCTGGAAGCGGGCAGAGACTCCCAGCTGCATTGAACCCCTTATCCTAAAGCACTAAACCCCACATCTGGCAGGGACTCATATGGGGGGAGTTCAGACTGTGAAAAGGGAAAATTGGAAGGAGATCTGGGAAAGAAGCGAAAAGGCAGAGGTCTGGTGGCACACACAGCACTGCGCATAGAGGACCAATTGCTAGTTGTGCTGCAGGCTTTTGCAAATGGGTGGGGGACAGATTCTCCCAAGTGTGCCACTTCTAGCTCCACTGAACACCAGTTTTGGGTGAAACTCTGGGGACCCAGACTCATATGGACCTGGATCACAGAGGACCCGGAATGGCAGAGGTCTAGAGGCACTGTGTAAGCGTGCACGCGCATAGGCACCCCTCCAGCGATTACCCAGTCACGTGAGACCCAAGGGCTGTGGAGGGCAGGGCCGACTAGAAGGCAAGACGGTCCATTAAGCCCTGAGACTCCACCCATCCCAAGCTCAACAGAGAGGCATGTGCAGTTTTGCAAGTCCTGTATCATAAGGCTGAATCCAACAAAGAAGTTCTCCTGGCATAGTGAAAATGACGAAACAAGGGAAGAGATCACAAACAAAAGAAATGGAGTAAAACGAATGACTGGATATAGAGTTCAAAACCACACTTATAAGGTTTTTCAAGAATATCCTAGAAAATATGAGTAAAGTTAGCAAGACCCAAGAGGAGATAAAAAAGAAGCAACTAGAGAGGGAAAAGATCCAACTAGAAATTAAACACACTGACTGAAATTAAAAAATATATATTATTCAGAGACCTAACAGCAGAAAAAAGGAAGATAAGAGTCAAGTCAAAAATTTGAAATATAAAGAATCAGAAAACAGTCAACTGAATAAGCAAGAAGAAAAAAGAATCCAAAAATGTGAAGATAATGTAAGAATCCTCTGGAACAGCTTCAAGTGTACCAACATCAGAATTGTGGGGGTGCCAGGAAGAAGAGAGAGAGCAAGATACTGAAAACTTATTTGAAGAAGTAATGACTGAAAACTTTCCACATCTGGAAAAAGAAATAGACTTACAAGTCCAGGAAGCACAGAGAACCCCACATAAAAGGAATCCAAAGAGGACCACACCAAGACACATCATAATTAAAATACCAAGAGCAAATGACAAAGAAAGTAATTAAAATAAAAATATAAGAGAAACCAAGATGGCAGAATAGGTGAACACCTAAACTGCTGGCTTGCACAACAATTTCAAAACTACAACTAAAAGACAGAACAGAATCATCCAGAAGCACAGAAAATCTGGCTGAGTGGAAATTCTACAATTAGAAGGAAAGAGAGGGGCCTCATAGAAACTCAGAAGAGTTGCAAAAAGCCGAGGAACTGAGACACGCACGTGGAGAGGACAGGGTGGAGTGCCTGGTTGGCGTGCCTGGTTGGCTTCCTCTAACTGGAGGGAAACGGAAACTCCTGAATGCACTGAACCCCACTTCTGACTGCACTGAACCCCAGTTCCAGGCAAGACTCATACAGGGGGAGTCAGGGCTGTTGTGCAAAGGGAGGAGTACAGGGAAACTTAGGGGAGCCAGGAAAGGCAGGTGTGTGACAAAGTGTACACACAGAGGGGTGATTGTAGATTGTGCTGCTGTTGTTCTCTAGCAGGAGGAAGACAGAAGCTCCCAACTGTACTGAAATTCAGGTCTGACTGTATAGAAACCCAGTTTTGGGTGAGACCTTGGGGACCCAGACTCAAACGGGTCACCGGAGCACATGAAGACTCAGGGGAACTGGAAAGGCAGAGATCTGGAGACCCATGAGCCTGCACAACAAGGGTTGCAGCGATTACCAAGGGACACTGAGACCAGGGACTGACTTGAAGCCAAGGCTACCTGCCCCTCTCTGAAATTCCTCCCCATCCAAGCTGTGCACAGAGGCATTTGTATTGTTGCAAGTCTTAAGGGCAGAGTCCAGCACAGAAGTTCTCTCAGCCTTGACACAGCTAATCCTCATAACCAATTGGCTTGGAGATCAATTCCCCCATACACTAACAACAATCAAGACTTAACTCCAACAAGGCGGTACACACAGTCCACACAGGGGTGCACCAAGAGAGTCCACCTCAAGTAACTGGGGAGGTGGAGCTACTGGACAATATGTACACCTAGCACACAAAGCTACTCTATCAACTCAGGGGAGTAGTGAAAATGAGGAGATGAAGGAATAGGTCCCAAAAGAAATAGAGGAAAACAAATGATTGGATATAGAGTTCAAAACCACAGTTATAAGGTTTTTCAAGAATTTCCCAGAAAAGATAAATAAATTTAGCTAGATCCAAGAGGAGATGAAAAATGACCAACTAGAAATTAAACATACACTGACTGAAATAAAAATTATTATCCATATACCTAACGGCAGACTTGAACACAAGAATCAAATCAAAGATTTGAAATACAAAGAAGCAAAAAACACTCAACTGGAAAAGCAAAAGGAAAAATGAATCCAAAAATGTGGAGACAGTGTAAGGAGACTCTGACAACTTAAGCATACCAACATCAGAATTGTGGGGGTGACTAAAGTGTATTCTTTAGGGATGGAACCAAGATGGCGGCATAGGTAAACACTTACCCTGCTGCCTCACACAACAATTTCAAAACTAAAACTAAAAGACAGAACAGACATCATCCAGACCCACAGGAAAACTGGCTGAGTGGAAATTCTACAACTAGAAGGAAAGAGAGGGGGTCACAGAAACCCAGAGAAGCTGCGAAAAGCTGAGGAACAGAGACGTGCACGTGGAGTGAGTGGGTGCCAGAGTACCTGGCTGGCTTTCTCTGGCGGGAGACTTTCAAAGGCATTTTACCCCTTATCCTACAACACTAAACCCCAGGTCCAGCCGAAACTCATACAGGGGGAGTTTGGACTGTGAAAAGGGAGAAAGTGCATGGAAATTTGGGGGAGTCGCAGAAGGGCAGAAGTCGGGCAGCGTGCACAGCATTACACACAGAAGACCAACTGCTGATTGTGCCTCTGGATTTCACAAGAGGGCGGGAGACAAAGCATCCCAACTGTGTCACTTCTAACTCCACTAAACCCCAGATTCGGGCGAAACCCTGGGGATCCAGATTCATATGGTCCCAGAGTGCAGGGGAGCCTGAAAGGCAGCAGTCTAGAGGCACTGTGAGATAGCGTGCACCCACACGCAAGGACCACTCCAGTTATTACTCAGTCACATGAGCCTTGGGGGCCCTGGAGGGTGGGGCCAACTGAAAGGCAAGGTGGTCCATTAAGTCCTGAGACTCCACCTATCCCAAGCTCAAGAGAGAGGCTTTTGCAGTTTTGCAAGTCTGGTATCATAAGGCTGAATCCAACACAGAAGTTCTCCTGGCATAGTGAAAATACCGAGACAAGGAAAGAGATCACAAACAAAAGAAATGGAGAAAAACAAACAACTAGATATAGAGTTGAAAACCACACTTATAAGGATTTTTAAGAATATCCTAGAAAAGTTGGGTAAAGTTAGCGAGACCCAAGAGGAGATTAAAAAGAACCAACTGGAGATGAAAAAGAACCAACTGCAGATGGAAAAGGACCAACTAGAAATTAAACATACACTGACTGAAATAAAAAAAAAAAATTATACAGAGACCTAACAGCAGACTAGAGGAAGGCAAGAATCAAGTAAAAAATTCAAAATATAACGAAGCAGAAAACACTCAACTGGATAAGCAAGAAGAAAAAAGAATCCAAAAATGTGAAGATAATGTAAGAAGCCTCTGGAACAGCATCAAGCTTACCAACATGAGAATTGTGAGGGGGGGCCAGAAGAAGAGAGAGAGCAAGATACTGAAAACCTATTTAAAGTAATAATGAGTGAAAACTTCCCACATCTGGTGAAAGAAATACACTTACAAGTCCAGGAAGCACACAGAACCCATATAAAAGGAATCTAAAGAGGACTACACCAAGACACATCATAATTAAAATATCAAGAGCAAAAGACAAAGAATATTAAAAGAGCAAGAGAAAAACAGTTAATTACTTACAAGAGAGCACCCAAACGACTGTCAGCTGATTTCTCAACAGAAATGATACAGGCCAGACGGGAATGGCAAGAAATATTCAACATGATGAATAGCAAGAACTTACAACCAAGAATACTCTATCCAGCAAAGCTATTATTCAGAATTGAAGGGCATATAAGGAGCTTCACAGATAAGAAAAAGCTAAAGGAGTTTATCAACTTCAAACCAGTATTATATAAAATGCTGAAATGTACTCTTTTAGAAGAGGAAGTAGAAAAAGGTAAAAGATAAAAAATTATGAACAACAAATACATATCTATCAACAAGGGAATCTAAAAATTAAGTGAATTAAAAATTTGATCAATAGAATAAACTGGTGAATATAATAGATTCAGGAGAACAGAAAAGGAGTGGACTGATAATTCTCAGGGGTAAAGGGATGAGGGGTGTACAGGGAGAGACTGGACAAAAATCATACACCTATGGATGAGGTCAACGGAAAGGAGGTAAGGGTACAGGGAGGGTTAGGACCTGGGTGGAGGGGATCTATGGAGGGGAAAAAAAAGAGAAACAAATGTAATAATCTGAATAAATATTTAATTAAAAAAAAGAATTTTTGGGATGCCAGGAAAAAGAGAGCAAGATACTGAAAACCTATTTGAAGAAATAATGACCAAAAACATTCCCCACCTAGTCAAATAAATAGATTTCCGGGTCCAGGAAGCACACAGAACATCAAGCAAAAGGAATAAAAAGAGGACCACACCAAGATACATCATAATTAAAATACCAAGAGCAAAAGACAAAGAGAATCTCAAAAGCAGCAACAGAAACACAGTTAATTACCTACAAGGGAGCACCCATATGATTGTCAGCTGATTTCTCAACAGAAATGATACAGGCCAGATGGTAGTGGCAAGAAATATTCAAAGTGATGAATAGCAAGAACTTACGACCAAGAATACTCTACCCAGCAAGGCCATCATTCACAATTGAAGGTCAGATAAAGAGCTTCACAGATAAGAAAAAGCTAAAGGAGTTCGTCAACACCAAACCAGTATTATATGAAATGCTGAAAGGTACTACTTATGAGGAAGAAGAAAAAAAATAGTAAAGATAAAAATTATGAATAAATACATATCTATCAACAAGTGAATCTAAAAATCAAGTAAATTAAAAATCTGATGAATAGAATAAATTGATGAATATTATAGAATTGGGCATAGAAAGGGAGTGGACTGAACATTTCTCAGGGGAAAGGGTTATGAGGGGTGCACAGAAAGACTGGACAAAAGTCATACACCTATGGTTGAGGACAATGGGGGTGATGTAAGGGGAGAGTGTAGGGTAGGAGCCCGGTGGAGGGGAGAAATGGGGGAAAAAAGAACAATTGTAATAATCTGTACAATAAAGATTTATTTTTTAAAGAGCCAAAAAATTAAAAATAAAAATACAAGTATAAACACTTCTCTGGCCAGTTTGTCTCAGTTGATTGAACAACATTCCCTGCTCTGAATGGTTAATGGTTTCTTTCTAGGTTAGACCATATGTCTGCCTGGATGCTTTGGAGATGGCGTACATGAGGTAGCAGTTCAATGTTTCTTTTTCATATCACCATTTCTCTCTCTTTTTTCTCATCCTAAGAAGTCAATAAAATATTTTAAAAACCTAAAAAATATATAAACTATTATTTTAAAAAAAGATGATAAACTCAGTGTTTTGCATATTCAGATCTATAAACCAACTGCTATGTGGGTGAGAGAGAAGCTTCTTTTAAATAAGGCTGTTTTATAGTTTTTTCTGTATGTCCAAGCTCAACAAATAATACACATTAGAAGAATGGATTTTGTTACATGTCAATTATAAATCTACCTAAATAAAGCTTTAAAAAGTACTTCCAAATAAAAACCTAGATAATCTTCTGTTAGTAAATTAAAATGATGGCCTGATACAGTTCTACCATCTCTCTCCTAATTCTTTGGATGATCAGCCTTGTCTCAGGGGCAGAAAATATTGGAAGGAAGTCAAGTCTATTGCCATCAGAATCAACAGAATGCAGACTGGTTCCAAAACCTACATCCGAGACTGATGACAGAGTACTCTTCCCGCTAGCTTTGAGTTCTTGCCTGTTGAGGAAACATTGAGGTGAACACCTTAAATGGGTCAGGGGAATCCAGTAAACTGTTAGATGATTTTTCTGGTCAATGACTTCATCCAGAGGCAACAGCTATGGAGGTTTAAGGAATGTCTGTACACAAATATATCACAAGCCTTTGATAATTTCTGGATAATGGTTAGAAGAGGCCTTCCCTAAACCACTACACTTATATGGCTCTTCTCCAGTTGAATTATCTGGTGTTTAATGCTCTCACTGAAGAAATTCCTGCAGCTGAACCCAGTTTGGCTCAGTGAATAAAGTCTCGGCCTGTGGACTGAAAGGTCCCGGGTTCGATTTTGGTCAAGGACATGTACCTTGGTTGTGGGCAAATCTCCAGTGGGGGATGTACAGGAGGCAGATGATTGATGTTTCTAACTCTCTATCCCTCTCCCTTCCTCTCTGAATCAATAAAATATATTTTTAAATGAAAGAAAATTCATAAAACCAGTCCAACTCACAGAATGAATTCTCCAGTATGAATTTTCACTGAGGTTAAAGATTTGTCTAAAAGATTTCCAATTTTTGTTACATTCATAATTCAATTCTCTAGAGCAGGCACTCTGATGTTACACAACTTTGTTTGTGCCTGGCACCATTTTCACATTTCCCACTCTGGTGCAAACTATTTTAACCAATAAATTCCTGTGAAATCTCACTGCCAATGTATGGATCCTCACTGTTAAAAGTTTCCTGGAGTTGGACAGGATGTGAGGTGCTTGGGAAATCTTCCCCCACCTCCCTACTAGTTGAAGACACTCACGATAAATATAAGATAATCTTGGACTCAAATGAAGCCCTGTACACATCATTTTCCCCAGGGTTCCTCTCCACTAGCATCCCACTGTTACTCATGAGGATTTACACTCAAAGGGGTATCTCTCACACATGCATCACTAAATAAGTCTTTCTGCAAAAACAATGCTACTGGTAACTTAGTCAAACTGAGACTTCCTTTTAATACTGAGAAACATCAATTACACAGAAGGGATTGCTGTGTTGGTGGAGCTTAGAAGGCCTGACCTCTGACTCTTCTTCTACAGATACACTCTATTCAACAGGTCCAACCATATGTCATTTTATGATAATAGCCTAATAACAGAGAATGGAAAGGAAAGGAATGTAGACTGTGGTGTGAAGAAGTTCTTATACAAAAGTGTATTACACATAGTACATTGGTTCCATGCAATTGTCCAAAAATAAGACATTTGCAGGAAATAATAATAAGAGATTACTCTCAAATTCTGGGCATCTGAAGATAACAAACTGGAAAAGACATCAACAGAAATATGACCCAGACATGGCAAGTACCACCTGAAAGAAAATCAGGGTGTAAAGCTCATTCTTCTGCTAAGTATCCAGCCTTGTTTTTCCTCTCTGTTGGTGAAACCTGCAAGGCATTCAGAAGATTGATAATGTCTTATTCTATGGAAAAACAATAAAATAAGTCTCTGGTGTTTGAAGACTCTTTACAGATGTATGTGCATCGCATAACACATGTGTAGGACAATGTTTAGAATATTGCAGAGAGAGCAATAAGTGATAAAAAAGGCCCTAAAGGAGAGAAGGTAGCCAACAGGCAGGTTAAACAACAAGTCAGAAAAGAATCAGTATGGGAAAGAAGATGTACAAATGAGCTGTGGCCAGGCACTCCTGCAGCTAAACACTGTTGGTCACGTGCAGACTCAACACAGCACTTATGATATGATTTCCCCCAGTTGCCACTAAGAAGTGCCAAGCCTCAACTGAGATCATCTTACATGTTCATCATGTGAAAAAAAACAGGGTTATCTTTGTACCATGTATTTGCACAAGTGTATAAAACCTAAATCTCCAGGGTATTAATGAAGTACCACAGAGGTGAGCAACAAGCACTAGCTCAGATCAATATGGCATGCAATAGTATAGTATTCAATGAAAGAATATTTCATATAATAATTGAAGGAGGGTGTTGCAAAAACAGCCTATAGTCCATATAAGTAAAGACCATTAGCTGGCACAGGCAGTCACTGGAAAACTTTAGGTAGAGGAATGGGACAGAAATGGAAGGCATGATTGAGGATATAATAAACCTCCTAGAAAATGAAAGAGCATTGTACCTATGGCAACCTAGGTGGCCTGATAGGACTGACAGGGCTGGGGGCATCTAAATCCAGCTCCTCAGAGGACTGCCATCTCCCCCAAGGAACCCTATATAAGACTGACAGTGGAGGGCAAGTTCCTCTCTGATGCTGAAGCCACCTTCTCTGTACTCCTCCCAAGACCTGGTAAATCATCCTCAGAGGCTGTAGTTGTTATAGTCATGTCTGGAAAGCCAAGAAATAGATCTTTTTCTCAGCCTTTAGCTCATTGCTGGGATAAACTGTTCCATTCCCTTGCCTTCCTGGTCCTGCAAAAAGCCTCATATTCACATAAGAAACAATGTCCTCTCAACTCTGAGGCTTTAGAAGGACTTAATATTCTAATAAGGCATCTGTTTTAGAAGCCCATGGTTTATTGAAACTTTGTCATATTCCTTCCTCTACCCCCATCATAGGGGTACAAGAGCCTAATAGAGGGGGAGGACTAGTTCAGGAATTATAACTACTAAATAAGGCTGTGATTCCTATCAAGCCAATTGTTCCTAACCCTTATGATTTACTTCCCAAATTCTGGAAAACACAAAGTGTACTAAATCCCAAGGATGCCTTTTTCTACATATACTCCTGACTCCCAATAGTCCCTTTTTGCTTTTCAACGATCCCAATAATCAAAGCCATCAGCTAACATGGTCAATATTGCCCCAGAGCTTTCAGGAATAACTCATTTATGTGGACAGACCTTTAAACAACACAAAAAGCCCTTTCACTGGCATAGTCTTTAGGTCTCCCAACAGGTTGGAAGCACTGACTCCTAGATCCATCTGTCTCCAGTGAGCCTTAAAAGCCAGCACAGGAGGCCAAGACCGGTTTGGCTCAGTGGATAGAGCATCGGCCTGCGGACTGAAGGGTCCCAGGTTCGATTCTGGTCAAGGGCATGTATCCTGGTTGCGGGCACATCTCCACTGTGGGGCATGCAGGAGGCGGCTGGTCGATGTCTCTCTCTCATCGATGTTTCTGACTTTCTATCTCTCTCCCTTCCTCTCTGTAAAAAATCAATAAAAATATATTTTAAAAAATTTATTAAAAAAAAAAAAAAGCCAGCACAGGAGCAGGACATGTTACAGAATTTGCTAGGTGATCAAAAAATACACAGGAGCACTTGGAGGTCCAGGATAACCCCATTTATTTTCAGATTTTTCACATGTCCTAGTAGTGATTCAGGGAGTCAGTTCTCCAAATTCTGAGTAAGCCAATATGGACAAGGCTCTCTCTTTATACTGTTTGGTTTCTTTCTTTTCTGTTTCCTAAGAAAATGTGAAAACTCTCAGAATTAAAAATAACAGCCCAGGCAAATACCTAGGAATATGTGTGAAACAAAAATATATATTTGTAGAACCTTAATATGTAGTGTATTGTTAAAATAAAAAGAATTTGTATAACCGAGCTGTGAATGTTAGAATAGTCTCTAAAGTGAAAACATTTTACATTTGTACAGCATGTATATATGAAAAAAAAATGCTCTATAAACACTCAGATTGACAATTAAGGAGCTGCAATCACAGGAAAAAAATGAATCATTCATTGAGAATTCAGAAAGAAAGACTAAAGAAATATTTAGTTAAATGCCAGACACAGGAATAAATACATATTCATAGAGCCGTTTTATGTGAAGGACACTGATCCATCACTGGGATATCGTGTTCCAAGGTCAGAGAACTGAGTTGGACATTGGCGATGTACAGTTCATTCTAAATGTGTTGATATATTAGAAAGAAGGTTGGTTAAAAAATTCAAATATCATTTTCATAGGGCTCACATACATAAATGAAAATGTGAGAACAATCTGAATTAAAAATAACAGACCAGGGAAATGTCTAGGGATATGTCTGAAACAAAGATATACATTTGTAGAAACTTTATATCTACTGTAGTGTTAAAATACAAAAAATTTGTATAAAACTGTGAAAGGATATTCTTTCAACTAGAAATAATTTACTGTTGTTCAGCAGGTATATATGGAAAAATGCTGTATAAACACTCAAAATTGAAAATGCAGGAGTTGGAATCATGGGATGAAAGTGAATAATTCAGTCTGAAAGTGTTATTATATTGGAAAGGTTGGTTAACTACTTAAAATATAATTTTAGAGGGCTCATACCTGTATGAAAATGTGACAACTTTCAGATGTCAGAATAATAGACAAAAGAAATGTCCAGGAATATGTCTGAACATATTAAGATGTGTAGAAAATATCTAGTGGAATGTGAAAATACTAAGAATTTGTATAAAAAGCTGTGAAAGTATAGTCTTTAAACTAGAAATAATTTCCATTTGTACATTGGGTATATATGGAACAATGCTGCATAAACACTCAGGATTGACAAGGAATGAGGTGTAAGCACAGGACGAAAGTGAATCATTCACTGAGAAACCCAATGAAAGAATGCGGAAATATTTAGGTAAATGCTGGAAACAGTAGGAAATACATATTCTTAGAACCTTAATATCTGAAGTACTCTGATCCGTCACTACAATATCCTGTTCCAAAGGTAGAGAAGTTAGTCGGACATTGGCTATATGTATAATTAAATCTGAATGTGTTGGTGTACTGGAGAGAACATTGGCTAAATTAAAATTTCTACTGATAGCTCATCTCATGGTAAAATTGCTTAATATGTATTGAACATAAAACAGGCATGTTTTACTAAATTCTCCATTAATCAAAAAAAGGAGGGGGGGAGTAGAATAATAGCATGTAAGGAAAAATATCCGGTAAGTAAGTTACACTTAGAAAATTTTCACCTTAGAATATTCACTTCCATTTGTAATGCTAACAGCAAGACGCCCATGAAAAACACATGTAGTGTCAAAATAAGCCAAAGGAAAAGTGGGTAGGCAAAAATAAAAAGGACCACATGTCAATTTTATAGAAAAGATTCCTTTATTAACTCTTGATCTAGAATATGTTTATATACTTTCAGAAAACAACTCCAATACCAAGTGGATTCCTGCTACAGAGAAAATGACAGGTCTGCACCAATCATGAAGGCAAGAGGAGAAACAGTATAGAGATGGAAGACGCTGATGATGCCTTACTATGTGAGCAGTCAGCAGCTGTGCATCACTACAGGATGCTCAGGACCAAACCAGAGATGGTAGGACCAGAATCGCCACCATTTGTCCAGTATCGAGTTACCATTGATGACATGTACACATAAGGAATTGTTTGACATTAAAACTGGGACTCAAAGCTATCAGACAATGAAATTGGGACTCAATCATTTTTCTTTTTCTCTGGTGGGTTTACTTCTAGCCTACAGGGGCAAGATGTTATTTACGACAAGAATCAGGGGGTGAGTGAGGAAGTAGATGCAGAGGCAAAGAAGCAATGAACAGACTGTTGTGCTACAGTCGGAAAGCAGGGAAAGTTGGGGAGGAGCAGCCTATAGGAGATCAGCTGAAGGACTTGTATGTGTATGTTTGTAGGCATAGCAGTGGATACAGTGCAATGGGGGAGGGCTTGGGGGGAGAAACAGATGAGGGCATGTACTGGAGGGTGAGGAGGGCAATAGCAGAAAGAAATGAAGAAAAAAATAAAGAAAAAACAATTATGCAAATTTGAACCATTAATAATGTTGGCCTTCTATCTTTAGTCTCAGTCCTGGGCTCTTTAAAGAGGACTTGCCAAGAATTGGTATAAAAGACATGTGAAAGGATAGTCTTTAGAAATAATTTACTTTTGTACATTGGGTATATATGGGAAAATGCTGCATAAACACTCGGAATTGACAAGAAAAGAGATGGAATCACACGATGGAGGTGAATCATTCACTGAGAATTCACAATGAAATAATAAGGAAATATTCAGGTAATGGCCAGAAACAGTAGTATATACATGTTCATAGAGCCCTATTGTCTGAAGGACACTGATCCCATACTGCAATTTCGTGTTCCATGAGTAGCATATTGGCTACTTGTATAATTCAGTCTGAATGTGTTAGTGTATTGAAAAAGAGGGTTGCTTGGTTAATTACTTAAAATATCATTTCCTTACAACTCACATACCTGTATGAAACTGTGGAAATTCTAAGAAATTAGAAAAACACACAACAGAATTGTCTGGGAATACAGAGAAATACTTTTGTGGAACCTTAATATCTACTGTAGTGTGAAAAATACTAAAAAGGTTTTATAAAAGAGCTGTGAATATTAGTATAGTCTCAACTAGAAATAATTGACATTTGTGCAATGGATATATATGAAAAAACGCAGTATAAACACTTGAATTGACAATGAATGAGCTGCAGAGGATGAAAGTGAATTATTCACTGGGAATTCACAATGAAAGAATATGGAAATATTCAGGTAAATGCCAGAAACAGCAAAAAATGCACGTTTTTATAGCCTTAATATATGGAGACTGATCCATCATGGCAATTTCGTGTTCCAAGAACAGAGAATTTAGTTGGATATTGGTTGCATATATTATTCAGTCTGAATGTATTGATGAATTGGAAACAAGATTGGTTAAATACTTAAATTATCATTTTCTTAGGGCCCACATACATGAATGTAAATGCGAAACCTCTCTGAATTACAAATAACAGACCAGGGAAAAGGCTAGGAATATGTCTAAAACAAAGATATACATTTGTAGAAACTTTATACCTACTATAAAGTTAAATACTAAAATTTAGTGTAAAAGAGCTGTGAATGTTAGGATGTTCTCTAAACTAGATATCATTTACTTTTGTACAACAGGTGTATATAGGAAAATGCTGTATAAACTTTCAGAATTGACAGGAATAGATGGAATCACAGGAACAAAGTGAATCATTAACTGAGAATTCACAATGAAAGAATGAGGAAATATTCAGGTAAATGCCAGAAACAATAGGATATACATGTTCATATAGTCTTAATGTCTGAAGGACAGTGATCCCTCAATACATTATGATATTCCAAGAGTAGAGAAGTATAATTCAGTCTGAGTGTGTTGGTGTTTTGGAAAGAATGTTGGTTAAATACTTAAAATATCATTTCCTTATGGCTAACATACCTTTATGAAACTGTGAACTCTCAGAAGTAAGAAAAATAGAAATGGCCAGTAATATGTCTGAAACAGAGAAATACTTTTGTGGAACCTTAATATGTAGCATAGTGTGAAAATACTAAGAAGTTTTTTGTTTTTTTTAAAGCTGTGAATGTTAGGATAGTCACTAACTAGAAATAATTTACCTTTGTACTAATGATATATATATGGGAAAAGACTGTATAACCACTCAGAAAGGATAATTAATGAGCTGGAATCACAGGACGAAAATGATCATTCACTGAGAGTTCCCAATGTAAGACAAATTTTATATTTAGTTAAATGCCAGGAAGAGTGGAAAAGACATGTTCATAGAGCTATTTTATTTGAAGCATAAAGACCCATCGCTGGATCATCATGTTCCAAAAGCAGAGAATCATAGTTGGATATTGGTTGCATGTATAATTCAGTCTGAAAGTGTTGGTATATTGGAAGAAGGTTGCTTAAAAATATAATTTGATAGGGCTCATATAACGCAGATGTCAGAATAACAGACAAGAGATATGTCCAGGAATATGTCTGAAACAGAGAAATACATGTGTAGAACCTTGATATCTAGTGTTGTGTGAAAATAATAATTGGTATAAAAGACATGTGAAAGGATAGACTTTAGAAATAATTTATTTGTTACATTAGGTGTATATAAGAAAATGCTGCATAAACACGGAATTCAGAAGAGATGTAATCATAGGAAGTGAATCATTCACTGAGAATTCACAATAAAAAAAATGAGGAAATATTCACATAAAGGCCAGAAACAGTAGGATATACATGTTCATAGAGACTTTTGTCTAAGAACACTGATCCCTCACTGCAATATCGTGTTCCTAGAGAAGAAAAGTTAGGTGCCTATTCTCTACTTGTATAATTCAGTCTGAATGTGTTAGTGTATTGGAAAGAACATTTGTTAAGTACTTAAAATATCATTTCCTTACAGCTCACATACCAGAGTGAAACTGTTAAAATTCTAAGGAATGTGAAAACAAAGAAAGGTTAGTTAACTACTTAAAATATAATTTTATAATGCTCATATATATGTATGAATATGTGACAACTCTCAGATGTCAGAATAACAGACAACAGAAATGTCCAGAAACATGACAGAAACAGAGCAATACCTTAGTGAAACCTTAATATCTAGTGTATAGTGAAAATACTAAGAATTTTTCACACAAGAGCTGTGAATGTTAGTATACTCTCATACGTGAATATAGTTTACATTTGTGCAGTGGTCATACAAGGAAAAAGTTGAATAAAATCTGCGAAATAATAATGCACTGCATTCACTGAACGAAGTGGAATATTGCACTGATAATTTCCAATGAAATAGTAGGAAATATTTAGGTAAATGACAGAAACAGTAGGAAATACATGTTCTTAGAAACTTGATATCTGAAGTATTCGTCACTGCAATATGGTATTCCAAAGGTAGAGAAATTAGTTGGGTATTAGCTACATGTATAATTCAATCTGAATGTGTTGGGGTATTGGAGAGATCATTGATTAAGTACTTAAAATGTCAATTCCTTACGCTTTACATACGTATGAAACTCTGAACACTCAGAAATAAGACAGACAACAGAAATAAGTCTGAAACACAGAAATGATATGTAAGAAAACAAATGGATAACACAATGAATTGACAAAGAATGAGCTGCGTTCACAGAACGAAAGTTAATCATTCACTCAGAATTGGCAATGAAAGACAAAGCTTATAAATATTTAAATTCAGGAAAGAGTAGGAAAGATATGTGCATGGAGCTGTTTTACTTAAAGCACACTGATGCATCACTGGGATAACATGTTCCAAGAGCAGAGAACATAATTGGATATTAGCTACATGTATAATTCAGTCTGAAAGTGTATGTGTATTGGAAAAGCAGTTGGGTAAATACTTAAAATATAATTTCCTTACACCTCACATACCTGTGAGAAACTGTGAAAACTTTCAGAAGTAAGAATAATAGGTGAGATTTTTTTCAGAAAAGGCTGCAGAATAGACGGACTCTTCTGGAGCTTTGTTGCTGGGCAGAGGGAGAGAGAGCAACTGAGAGTCACACTGGGACTGATTCTTAGCAAGTTAAGAGACAGTTATCACCCAAGAGAAGGATGGGAACTGCTGGATGGGGCTCTCCTGACCAGGCAGCCCCACTGCCACGGGGAGCCAACAGCAAGAATGCCATCTTGCAGAGGGAGGTGGATGTCTGCCACAGTCTGAAAGCTGCAGCTGAAGCACCCACTGAACAGATAGGGACCCAGAACACAGCTCTCCAATCGGCACAGACACACGGTGGGTTCAGACATCCCAGCGGCACATGAAAAGGTAAGATTTTGCCTAGGAAAAGGTGAGGTCTCCTGCCCCAAAGAACAGAGACACGCACACTGTGGAAACCGGGCTGTGGGAAAGCTGCCTCTGGAGAGGTTGATGGAGGTGGGACAGGGCATGACTGTAAGGGTGGAGACAAACTTTCAGAGCTCTTGACAGAGGGGAGCTCTGGGAAACAAATCATTTTTATCTGAGGCAGAGGGACAGCCTGGACGTTCTTACAGTGTCCCAGCTGCAAAATCCCCACTAACAGCTTTTGAGAACCCCAGAGTAGCAGGATCTTAGCACAGCCTAGAGAGGTCCTCTGCTTTGTCTCAGAGGTCAATTCCAAAACACTGCCATCCAGTGGATGATGCACAAATTGACTCTCCCATAACCACAAAAGAATAGAGAGATTAAAAGACCTAGAGTGGAACACAGGGAACTGCAATACCTTCCATACTGGGAAACAGGAGTGCCAAGCAGAATAATAGTGGAAGTGAATGACCATTCTATTTTTTTTTCTTTTTTTCTTTATTTATTTTTTATTTTTCATTTTTACATATTTTAATTAAAAACTATTTTTTTCTTTCCACATAAAATGATTTTACCTTTTTAATTATTACATTTTTGTTTTCAACTAGTATTATTTACTACTAGCATTTTACCTTTTTGGAAAAAAACAAGGGTCATTTTGTTTACTATTTATTTTACTTTGGGATTGCAGTTCCACATTCTGTTTTCATCTTTCCTTTAGCATAATTTTACTCCATCTCATCTCTACCTTTATGCCAACACTTTCCTCCTAACTTATCCCATTTTGTTGTCTTGTTTCACTTTCCCTTTTCCAACTTTAGATTCTCCCTATTCTTTCTCTTTACCTGGTTAAAATTTCACCCTTCTTATATAACTAATTAAATCCCCTAGTGCAAGTCCATACAAACCTCCCTCTTCTTGTCTTCACTAGCCCAAAAGTTGTTTTTTTTCTATATGTCCTTTTGTTACTATTTGCCTGAAAAGTGATTATATCATGTGTTTTTTTACATTTTTGAGATTGTTTTGGATTATTCTACTTGTTTTATTTTGCTTTTGGCTTGCTTTGTTTTTACCTCTATTTTACCTCACCTCCTTCTATACCAGTTGTTATTTATAGTTTGTATTAATCTCTAGGTACTGGTTGATGGCCTTAATTGGGAGTAGTGACTGTTCTATTGGAGTTTTCTCCTGACATCTATATTTTGTTCCTCTTTTCTCTCTTATCCGCTTTCTTTTCTCTCTGACTTTGTTTCTTTTTCTCTTTTTTTCTTCTCCTTTTTTTAATTTTGTTTTATTTTTTGTTCATTCATTTATTTATTTTTTTCTACCTCTCCCAACTTGATTTTGGCAATTCTTTCATTTTCCCCCCCTCATTTTCCTCTTCTTGTTTCTCTACTTACCCCTAATTTGTCTTTCATCAGTGGGAACCTTATTCGTCATTATTAACATCGTAGATCATTTCTGATCAGTGCCTTGTGTGCTGTACTAGGTAGTATTGTAGTTTATTCCTTTGAATCAATGTAGGAGAGAGAACTATTTAACCACACACCAAGAGAAGAAAGACCATGGGCAGAAGAAGAAACACGCCACATATGACAGATAGGCAGGTATCACAAGAGAAGCAAGTATACAAAATAGAAGCAGAAATAAGGCTGCCAGAGAAAGATTTCAGAGAAATGATCATAAGGTAGATGAAAAGAATAGAAGAAAAATTCAACAATATGAGTAAGAGCCAAGAGGAAATGAAGAAGACCCAAGAGGAAATGAAGAGAAGCAAGAAGAAATGCAAGATGAAATAAAAAAAAATGACATAACTGCTTTAAAGAACTCAATAGAAAGCATCAAAAGTAGACTAGAAGAACCAGAGGAACGCATCAGGGAGCTAGAAGACACTGTAGGAAAAAATACGCAAGTACAGCAGCTTCTAGAAAACAAAAATTAAAAATCAAGAGGAGAGCTTAAGGGAACTTTGGGATAAAACGAAAAAAAAACTACATCTGCATAATTGGGGTTCCAGAAAGAGTGGAACCTGAACAAGGATTAGAGAACCTGTTTGAAGAAATAATGACAGAAAATTTCCCCAATATAGGAAAGAAAAAACCCACACAAATCCAAGAGGCTCACAGAGTCCCAAGCAAAATGAACCCCACAAAACCGACACCAAGGCTCATTATAATTAAATTGGCAAACACCAAAGACAAAGTAACAATCTTAAAATCAGCCAGAGAGAAACAGAAAGTTACCTACAAAGGAACCCCCATAAGACTAGCTACTGACTTCTCAACAGAAACTCATCAGGTCAGAAGGGAATGGAATGAAATATACAAAGTCATGCAAAGGAAGGGTCTGAATCCAAGAATACTGTACCTTGCAAGGCTTTTGATCAAAATGGAAGGTGAAATCAGAAGCTTCATAGACAAAAAGACTAAGGGAATACATTACCACCAACCAGAAATGCAAGTAATGTTAAAGGGTCTGCTGTAATAAAAAGAAATAGGAAGCAAAGAAGGAACTCTGGGCTAAGGACTAAAAAAGGCAACAGATAAATACCTATCAATAATAACTTTAAATGTTAACGGATTAAAGGCTCCAATCAAAAGACATAGGGGAATCGATTGGATAAG
Source organism: Lasiurus borealis (assembly GCA_004026805.1). Classification (NCBI taxonomy): domain Eukaryota; kingdom Metazoa; phylum Chordata; class Mammalia; order Chiroptera; family Vespertilionidae; genus Lasiurus; species Lasiurus borealis. Next base: position 24,905 of record PVJN01017816.1, read on the forward strand.
AAAACATGATCCACGTATCTGCTGTCTACAAGAAACCCATTTCAGGAACAGAGATGCACCCAGATGGAGGGTGAAGGGATGGAAGATGGTATTTCAGACAAAAGGAAATGAAAAAAAAAGCTGGGGTTGCAATACTTATATCTGACAAATTAGATCTCAAAGTGAAGGACATAACAAGAGATAAAGAAGGCCACTTCATAATACTAAAGGGAACAATCCAACAAGAAGAAACATATGCGGGCCCAATATAGGAGCACCTAAATACATAAAAAACTCCTAGAGGATCTTAAGGGAGAGATTGAAAGCAATACAATCATAGTAGGAAACTTTAATACCCCACTGTCACCACTTGACAAATCCGCTAAACAAAAAATCAGCAAAGAAACATCAATCCTAAATGACTCACTAGACCAGATGGAATTAATTGACATCTTCAGAACATTTCTCCCCAAAACCACAGAATATACATTCTGCTCCAGTGCACATGGGTTATTTTCAAAGATAGATCACATGTGGGATCAAAAGAAAAGTCTCTTCAAATTCAAGAAGGTAGAAATCATATCAAGCATTTTCCCAGACCACAATGGTATAAAACTGGAAATCAAGTTTAATAAAAACAATACAAAGAAATCAAACCCACGGAGGCTAAACAGCATGCTATTAAACAACGACTGGGTGACCAGAGAGATCAAGGAAGAAATAGAAAACTTCCTGGCAACGGATGACAATGACAACACAACAATACCAAATTTATGGGACACAGTAAAGGCAGTCTTGAGAGGGAAGTTCATGGCCCTACAAGCCTACTGCAAAAAAAAAAAAAAACATGAAACAATGGTAATAAATTACCTAACCCCACAACTCAAAGAGCTAGAACGAGAGCAAGAAAAGCCCGGTTTGTGCAGACGGAAGGAAATAGTGAGGATCAGAGGGGAGATAAACAACTTGGAGACCAAAGAAACAATTCAAAAGATCAACAAAACCAAGAGCTGGTTCTTTGAAAGGATAAACAAGATTGGTGGACCTCTATCCAGGCTCACCAAGAAGCAAAGAGAGAAGACCCAAATACACAAAATCAGAAAGGAAAGAGGAGAAATAACAACAGACCCTGCGGAAATACAAAGGATTGTTAAAAAACACCATGAACAACTCTATTCAAACAAATTGGACAACCTGCAAAAAAATGGGCATTTTCCTAGAAAAATATAACCTTCCAAACCTCAACGAGGAGGAATCTAAACATCTCAATAGTCCAATAACTATGGAAGAAATTGAAACAGTCAACAAAAAGCTTCCAGGAAATAAAAGCCCAGGACCAGATGGCTACACAGGAGAGTTTTACCAAACATTCAGGGAAGAATTAAAACCTATCTTCCTCAGACTTTTCAAAAACATTCAAGAAGGAACACTTCCAAACACCTTCTATGAAGCCAGCATCATCCTAATACCAAAACCAGATAAAGACAACACAAGGAAAGACAATTATAGGCCAATGTCTCTCATGAACATAGATGCCAAAATCCTCAACAAAATTCTAGCAAATCGTATCCAGCAGTACATCAGAAAGATCCTACACCATGACCAAGCAGGATTCATCCCAGGAATGCAGGGATGGTACAATATCCGCAAATCAATAAATGTGATTCATCACATAAACAAATTGAGATGTAAAAAATCACATAGTCATATCAATTGATGCAGAAAAAGCATTTGAAAAAATACAACACACTTTCTTGATAAAAACTCTCAGCAAAGTCGGAATAGAAGGATCATATCTTAACATTATAAAAGCCATATATGATAAACCCACAGCTACCATCATACTCAATGGACAAATCTAAAACCATTTCCCAGAAGGACAGGATCAAGATAGGGACGCCCACTCTCACCTCTCCTGTTTGACATAATGCTAGAAGTAGTAGCCATTGAAATTAGACAAGACGAAATAAAAGGCATCCAAATTGGAAAAGAAGTAAAGTTGTCCTTATGTGCAGATGACATGATACTGTATATAAAAAACCCAAAGGACTCCATTCCAAAACTAATTCACTTAATTAATGAATTCGGAAAATTAGCAGTATACAAAATTAATGCTAAGAAGTCTGTGGCATTTTTATACAGTAATAGTGAAATTACAGAAAGACTAATAAAGCAATCCCATTTACCATCACACCAAAAAAATTAAGATACCTAGGAATAAACCTAACTAAAGTGGTAAAAGACCTATATGTAGAAAACTACAGGACACTCAAAGAAGAGATAGAAGAATATGTAAACACATGGAAGAGCATACCATGCTCATGGGTTGGGAGAATCAACATCATTAAAATGTCCATACTACCCAAAGCAATCTATAGATTCAATGCACTACCCATTAAAATACGAATGACATGTTTCACAGACATAGAAAGAATTCTTCATAGAGTCATCTGGAACAAAAAAAGACCACGAATAGCCACAGCAATTCCGAGAAAAGAGAATAAAATAGGTGGGATATCAATACCAGAATTCAAGCTGTTATTACAAAGTAACTGTTCTCAAAATAGCCTGGTACTGGACAAGAACAGACATATAGACCAATGGAATAGAATAGAGAACCCAGATATTCACCCAAACCACTATGCTCAACTAATATTTGACAAAGGAGCCATGAACACACAATGGAGCCATGATAACCTCTTCAATAAATGGTGTTGCAAAGCTATCATAAAATTGAAGGGCAGATAAAGATCTTCACAGGTAAGAAAAAGCTAAAGAAGTTCATCAACTCCAAATGAGTATTATATGAAATGCTGAAAGGTACTCTTTTAGAAGAGGAAGAAGAAAAAGTAAAAGATAAATAATATGAACAACAAATACATATTTATCAAAAAGTGAATCTAAAAATTAAGAGAATTAAAATTTGATCAAAAGAATAAACTGGTGAATATACTGAAATCAGGAGCACAGAAAGGGAGTGGACTGATAAATCTCAGGAGGAAAAGGGGAGGGGGGTACAGGGAGTGACTGGAAAATAATCATACACCTATGGACTCATCAATTGAGGGGAAAGCAAAGGGTAGAGAGAGGTGTGGAAGAGGGGAGGAGGGGAGCTATGGAGCGAAAAAAGAGACACAAACGTAATAATTTGAATAATAAAGATTTAATTAAAAAAACACAAAGATCTTCATTCCAAAACTAATTGACTTAATTAATGAATTTGGCAATGTAACAGGATACAAAATTAATGCTAAGTAGTCTGTGGCATTTCTATACACTTATACTGAAATTACAGAAGGAGAGACTAATAAAGTAATCCCATTTACATCACATCAAAAAAATTAAGATACCTAGGAATAAACCTAACTATAGAGGTAAAAGACCTATATATAGACAACTGTAGGACACTGAAAAAAGAGATGGAGGAAGATGTTAACAGATGGAAGAGCATACCATGCTCATGGATTGGGAGAATCAACATCATTAAAATGTCTATACTGCCCAAAGCAATCTATAGATTTAATGCACTACACATTAAAATACCAATGACATATTTTACCGACCTAGAAAGAATTCTTAATAGATTCATCTGGAACAAATCTAGTGTACAGTGAAAATACTTAGAATTTTTTAAGCAAGAGCTGTATTAGAATATTGTCTTACCTGAAAATAGTTTACATTTGTGGAGTGGATATATAAGAAAAAAAAACACAGGATAAACCCTGAATGGACAAAGAATGACCTGAATTCACAGGACGAAAGTGAATCATTCATTCAGAATTGTCAATGAAAGACAAATCTTATAATTAGTTAAATTCAGGAAAGAGTAGGAAAGACATGTTCATAGAACCGTTTTCTTAGAAGCACAATGATGCATCACTGGGATATCATGTTCAAAGAGAAAACGAAATGGGTAATTGGCAACATGTATAAGTCACACTGAAAGTGTTAGTGTAACAAAAAAATGGTTGGGAAAATACTTAAATACCATTTCCTTACAGCTCACATACCTGGGAGAAACTGCGAAAACTCCTGGAAATAGGAGAAACACAGGATACAATTGTACAACAATATGTGTTAAACAGAGAAATAGGTTTGTGAAACCTTTTTATCTAGTAGAGTGGAGAGTGAAAGTACTAAGATTTTGTAAAGAAAAGCTGTGATAATCTTTAAACTAGAAATGATTTACATTTGTTCATTAGGTATATAGAGAACAATGCTATATAAACACTCACAATTTATAAGAATGAGGTGCAAACAAGGACAAAGGAGAATCATTCACAGATAATAATTCGAAATGAAACTATAAGGAAATACTTAGGAAAATGCCACAAATATTAGAAAATACCTGTTATAAGAACGTTGATATCTGATACTTGGATCTGGCATTGCAATATGGTGTTCCAAAGGTAGATATGAGTTGAATATTGGCTACATGTATAATTCAACCTGAATGTGTTGGTGTATTCGAGAGATCATTAAGTACTTGAAGTGTCATTTACTTACGTTTAACTTACATATGAAACTGTGAACACTCTCAGAAAAAAAGAGAAACAGAAGACAAAAATAAGAATGAAACATAGAAATACATTTGTGGAACCTTAATATATAGTGTAAAGGGAAAATACTAAAAATTTTTTAAACAAGAGCTGTGAATGTTAGGATATTCTCTTACTTTAAAACACTTTACATTTGTGCAGGGGTTATATAAGAAAAAAAACTGGATAAACACTGTGAATTGACAAAAAAATGAACAATATTAACAGGAGGAAAGTGAATCATTCACTCAGAATATGCAGTGAAAGACAAAGCTTATAATTAGTTAAATTCAGGAAAGAGTAGGAAAGATAAGGTCATAGAGCTGTTTTAGTTGAAGCATACTGATGCATCACTGAGATAACACGTTCTAATAGAGAAGAACATAATGTGTTATTGGATACGTGTACAATTCAGTCTGATAGAGTATAGTTATTAAAAAAGAGGTTGGGGAAAACACTTAAAATGTCATTTGCTTATGGCTCACAAATCTGTATAAACCTGAAAACTTTCAGAAATAGGAAAAACAGATGACACAATTGACAGCAATAGGTATGAAATAAGGAAACACCTTTCTGTAAGCTTAATTTCTAGTGGAGTGGAATGTAAAAGTACTAAGAATTTGTATAGAAGAGCTGAGAGAGTCTTTAAACTAGAAATAATTTACATTTGTACATTGGGTATATATGGAACAGTGCAGTATAAACTCAAAGATGACAAAAGGAGGTGCAAATACAGGATAAAGGTGATTCATTCAATGATAATTCACAATGAAACAATGAGGAAATATATAGATAAATACCAGAAAGTGCAGGAAACACATGTTCTCTGCACATTGATGTCTGAAGTATTCTGATCCGTCACTGCAGTATCATCTTCCAAATGTAGATAGCTTATTGGGATGTTAGCTACATGTAAAATTCAATCTGAATGTGTTGGTGTATTAGAGAGATCACTGATTAAGTACTTAAAGTATCATTTTTTTAGGGTTCACATACCTATTTGAAACTGTGAACATTCTCAGAAAGAAGAGCAACAGACGACAGAAATCAGTATGAAACAAAGAAATACCTTGTGGATCCTTAATATCTAGTGTTTAGTGAAAATACTAAGAATTTTTTAAACAAGGGCTATGAATGTTAGGATATTCCTTACCTAAAATAGTTATATTTGTGCAGTGGATATATAAGGAAACAACTGGATAAACATTGTAAATTGACAAAGAATGCCCTGCAATCACAGGACAAAAGTGAACCATTCACTAAGAATATGCAATGAAAAACAAATCTTATAATTCTTTAAATTCAGGACGAGTAGGAAAGACATGTTCATAGAGCCATTTTCTTTGAAGCACTCTGATGTATTACCAGGATATGTGTTGTAAGAACAGAGACCATAATAAGATATTGGAAACATCTATAATTCAATCTGAAAGTGTTTGTGTATTGAAAAAGAGGTTGGGAAAACACATAAAAAGTCATTACCTTACAGCTTAATTACCTGTGAAAAACTGAATACGTTTAGAAGAATAAATGAAACAAATGTACAGCAAAATGTGTGAAACACAGAAATACGTTTGTGTAACCTTAATATCTAGTGGAGTGGAGTGCAAAAGTACTAAGAATTTGTATAGAAAAGCTGTGAGAGTCTTTAAACTAGAAATAATTCACATTTCTTCATGGGATAGGTAAGGAACAATGCTGTATAAACACTCACAATTGCCAAGAATGAGGTGCCACACAGGGCAAAGATGAATCATTCACTGATAATTGGCAATGGAACAATGAGGAAATATATAGGTAAATGACTGAAACAGTAGGAAAGTCATGTTCTCTGAACATTAATATGGAAGGACTTAAAGTCATTTATTTACAACCTAATTACCTTTGAGAAAATTAATACTTTCAGAAGACAGAATAATAGATGAACAAATGTACAACAATATGTGTGAAACACAGAAATACGTTTGTGTAACCTTAATATCTAGTGGAGTGGAGTGCAAAAGTACTAAGAATTTGTATAGAAAAGCTGTGAGAGTCTTTAAACTAGAAATAATTCACATTTCTTCCTAGGATTTGTGAGTCACAATGCTGTATAAACACTCACAATTGACAAGAATGAGGTGCAAACACAGGACAAAGATGATTCATTCACTGATAATTCGCAATGTAAGAATTAGGAAATATATAGGTAAATGCTTGAAATAGTAGGAAAGTCATGTTCTCTGAACATTGATACCTGAAGTACTCTGATACGTCACTGCAATATCATCTTCCAGATGTATATAGCTTATATGGATGTTAGCTACATGTAAAATTCAATCTGAATGTGTTGTTGTATTAGAGAGATCATTGATTAAGTACTTAAAGTACCATTTCCTTAGGGTTCACATACCTATGAAAGTGTGAACACTCTGAGAAATAAGAGAAACAGGTGAATGAAATAAGTCTGAAACAAAGAAACAACTTTGTGCAAACCTAATCTCTAATGTATAGTGAAAATACTATTAATTTTTAAAATAAGGGCTGTGAATGTTAAGATATTGTCTTACCTGAAAATACTTTATATTTCTGCAGTGGAAATTTATGGAAGGAACTGGATAAACACTGTGAATTGACAAATAATGAACTGCAGTCACAGAACCAAAGTGAATCATTTACTCTGAATATGCAATGAAAGACAAAGCTTATAATCACTGAAATAGAGGAACTGTAGGAAAGATTTGTGCATAGAGCCCTTTTAGTTGAGGTATAATATGTTCCAAGAGCAGAGAACATAATGGCTTATTTGGATACATGTATAATTCAGTTTGAAAGTGTTTGTGTATTGAAAAATGTTGGAAAAACACATAAAAAGTCATTTCCTTACAGCTTCATTACCTGTGAGAAACTGAATACTTTTAGAAATAAGAATAATAGGTGACACATATGTACAGCAATAAGTGTGAAACACAGAAATACGTTTGTGTGACCTTAATATCTACTGGAGTGGAGTGTAAAAGTACTAAGAATTTGTATAGAAAAGCTGTGAATCTTGAAACTAGAAATAATTTACATTTCATCATTGGATATATGCGGAAAAATGCTGTATAAACATTCACAATTGACAAGAATGAGGTGCAAACACAGGACAAAGATGAATCATTCACTGATAATTCGCAATGAAAGAATCAGGAAATATTTAGTTAAATGCCAGAAACTGTAGTAAACACATGTTCTATGAAGCTTGATATCTGTAGTACTCTGATCATTCACTGCAATGTTGTGTTCGAAAGGTAGAGATTTGAGTTGGATAATGGTTACATGTATAATTCAATCTGAATGTGTTGGTGTATTGGAATGATCATTGATTAAGTCCTTAAAGTATCATTTCCTTATCGTTCACAAACCTATGAAACTGTGAACACTTTCAGAAATAAGAGAAATAGGCGATCGAAATAAGTCTGAAACAAAGAAATAACTTTGTGGAACCCTAATATCTAGTGTATAGTGAAAATACTAATAATTTTTTAAATAAGAGTTGTGAATGTTTGGATATTCTCTCACCTGAATATACATTATATTTGTGCAGCGGATATTTAAGGAAGTAACTGGAGAAACACTGAATTGACAAATAATGAACTGTAGTCACAGGAGGAAATAGTGAATCATTTACTCTGAATATGCTATGAAAGACAGCTTATAATTTGTGAAAATCAGGAAAGAATAGGCAAGATATGTGCATAGAACCATTTTAGTTGAAGCATACTGATGCATGACTGGGATAATGTTTCAAACAGCACAGAACATAATGGGTTATTTGGCTACATGTATAATTCAGTCTGAAAGTGTGTGTATTAAAAAAAAATTGGGAAAATACTTAAAATGTCATTTCCTTACAGCTCACAAACCTGTATGAAACTGGAAACTTTCAGAAATAGCAAAAACAGAGGACACAATTGACAGCCATATGTGTAAAACAAAGAAACACCTTTGTTTAACCTTAATTTCCAGTGAAGGGGAATGTGAAAAACACTAAGAATTTGTGTAGAAAACTGAGTCAGTCTTTAAACTAGAAATAATTTACATTTGTACATGTGTATATATGGAACAATGCTGTATAAACAGTGACAATTGACAAGAATGAGGTGCAAACACAGGACAAAGATGGATCATTCACTGAAAATTCATAATGAAACAATCAGGAAATATATAGGCAAATGCCAGAAACAGTTGGAAATACATGTTCTTTGAACATTGATATCTGAAGTACTCTGATCCCTCACTGCAACAGTAAGTTCCAAAGATAGATATATTTGTAGGATATTAGCTACATGTAAAATTCAATCTGAATGTATTGTGTAACCTTCATATATAGTAGAGTGGAGTGTAAAAGTACTGAGAATTTGTATAGAAAAGCGGTGAGAGTCTTTAAACTAGAAATAATTTACATTTGTACTTTGGGTATATGTGGAAAACTGACATATAAACACTCGGAATTGACAATGCATGAGCTGGAATCCGAGGATCAATGTGAATCATTCACTGAGAAATGGCAATGAAAAACTAATGAAATATTTAGGTAAATGCTGGAAAGAGTAGGAAATACATGTTTATTGAGCCATAATATCTGTACGACACTCTTCCATCACTGGAATAAGGTTCCAAGAGCAGAGAACTGAATTGGATTCTGGCTACATGTTTAATTCAGTCTGAATGTGTCAGTGATGTGGGAAGAAGGTAGATTCAATACTTAAAATATCTTAGGGATCACACACCTGTATATAAATGTGAAAAGTGTTTGAAGAATAACAGATCACAGGAATGTCTGGGAATACATCTGAAAAAGAGAAATATATTTGTAGAACCTTAATATCTAGTGTTGTGTTAAAATACTAAGAATTATTATAAAAGAGCTGTGAATGTTATGATAGTCTCTAAACTAGAAATAATTTACACTTGTACAGTGGGTATATAGTAAAAATTGCTGTATAAACACTCAGAATTGACAATCAATGTGCTGGAATAACAGTACAAATGTGAATCATTCTGTGATAATTTGCTATGAAAGACTGAAAATATCTAGTTAAATTCTGGAAAGAGTAGGAAATACATCTTCATGGAACCTTAATATTTGAAGTACACTGTGTCCTTACTGTGAAATTGTGTTCAAATAGAAGAGAAATTAATTGGATACTGCCTACAGTTGTAATTAAAATTTTCACAAGGCTCATATACCTGCATAAAAATGTAAAAACTCATTATAAATAACAGACCAGGCAAATGTCTAGGAATATTTCTGAATCAAAGATACACATTTGTAGAACCTTACTATCTAGTGTACTGTTAAAACACTAAGAATTTGTATAAAAGGGCTGTGAATGTTAGGATAGTCTATAAACTCGATATAATTTACATTTATGCAGCAGTTATCCGTAACTGACAATGAATGAGCTGGAATCCAGGATGAAAGTGAATAATTCACTGAGAATTTGCCTTGAAAGACGAAGGAAATATTTAGGTAAGTGCCAGAAACAGTAGGAAAGACATGTTCACAGAACCTTAATATGTGAAGGATATTGATCCATCACTGTAATATGGTGTTGCAAGATCAGAGAACTGAGTTGAATATCCGCTACATGTATAGTTCAGTCTGAACTTTTTGGTGTATTGGAAAAGGAGGTTGTTTAAAAACCTGAAATATCATTTTCATATGGCCTACATATCTATTTGAAAATGTGAAAACTCTCAGAACTGAAAATAATCAGATCCGGGAAATATTGAGGAATGTAGTTGAAATACTTGGAATTCGTTGCAGAATCTTAATATCTGTAGTGTAGTGTTAAAATACCAAGAATTTGTATACAAAGTGCTGTGATATGCAGGATAGTGTTTAAACTTAGAAATAATTTACATTTGAAAAGCTGGCATACATGGAAAATCCTGTATAAATACTTGGAATTCACAATGAATGACCTTGAATCACTGGATAAAATTCAATCCAACACTGAGAATTCTCAAAGAAAGACTAGGGAAGTATTTAGGAAGGTGCCTGTTACATTAGAAATAGTTGTTCAGAGTCTTAGTTTCTTCAGGACAGTGTTTAGACACTGCAAAATTGTGTTCAGAGAAGTGATGTGAGTGGAATACTGTTTTCTTTTATAATTCCATCTAAAAGAGTTGCCCTTTTAGGAAGAAAGTGGGTAAAACATTTGCATAGAGCTGATGTAACAGTAGAAACATATTCAAAATCAATACTCCTAGACCTGATGTAACAATTGAAAACTCAGATATCTAAATAATAGTCAAGCTTGTATACATAGTAGTAATAATTTACATTTAGTGAGCTAGTATATTTGGCAATATGCTGTATAAACACTTGAATGAGAAATGAGCTTGAATCCCTGGACAAAAATGAAGCAAATATTGAGAATTCACAATGCAAGATTAGTGAAATATTTAGGTAGGTGCCTCAAACAGTAGGGAATACATATTCATATGGCCTTAATGTCCCAAGGACACTTCCTCAATGGGAAAAAGATGTTCAAAGAGTTGTGAAAAAAATTGTGGCAGAATTGACAATAGTATCCCAAGCCTTGTACCTGATCAGACAGAGAACAGCTGAGGGTCAAACTGGGAGTGTTTGATGGTGGCGAGTTAAGGGATAGCTTTACTCCAGGAGAACGTGCGGACTTTTGGATGGGGCTCCACTGACTGGGCAGCACCGACTGCTTCTGGGTTTTTCTCTTAGTGCCACAAACTTGGATGTGTAGATCGTGCCATCTTGAAGGGAAAAGTGGGTGTTAACGGACACCTGAATATCTACAACTGCAGCACCCACCAAACAGCTGCAAGCCACAGAACACCAGTTCCCAGTTGGCACAAACACTTAGAATCAGAGGAGCTCTACACTCAACACAGAAACATCAGATTTCACCTGGGATAAAGTAAGTTGTCTGGATCCTCAGGACAAAATAAAAACAAACACAGAAAACACATGTATTGTGGGAGCTGGAGGAATAGGGGAAGTCTGCTCCTAGAGAAATTCATGGCTGTTGGGCCTGGCATGATCCATGAATGTGGAAGGGGATCCTCAGAGCTGCTAACAGAAGAGTTCTCCAGAAAACAACCCATTGTGATCTGATGCAGAAGCACAGCCTGAGAGGTATTAAAGTGTACCAGCTGCTTGGACAAGAGCAGGGTACGGGGACTGAGCAGACTTGCAATCTTTCTTCTTCAGATTCTTGCTTCTGATTGGTAATCAAATACATAGTATCACCCAGTTGGGGAGCCCTGGGAGACTGCAGGGGAAAATTTTTTTTCTGGAACCTAGGGTTTGGAGTAGGGAGTGACCATCAGAGAACCAGATTTGGGCCAGTCCACTCCCACAAACTGGGATTGAGTGCCACAGGAAAAGCAGAATATAAGCACAGGCCAGAGAGGACCTATAGTTTCAGAGTCAATCCAGAAACACTGCCACCCAGGGGCTGACTTACAAGTTGACTCTTGTATAATCACAAATAAAAGAATAAAGAGATTAAATCACACTGCATGCTTCAAAACCAGGACTGGCTTACAAGATTGAGCATTTATGGAACTCAGGAAAATTCAATACTGTCCTGACTGGGAAACAGGTGTGCCAAACAGAACAATACAGGAAGTGAATGACCTTCAATACTGCACATTTTATTTTTTAATTTTTATTTTTTTTTCATCTTTTACTTAAGAAACTACTGAAGTGTTTTCCTCACTTTAACTTTTTAAGTGTTAATTTTTATTTTCAATCAGCATTATTACTACTATTATTTTACCTTCTTGAAAAAATGTGTCATTTTATTATCTGTATTTTACTTTGGGAATAGAGTTCTATATTCTTTTTACATATTTCCTTTAGCATCATTTTACTCTATCTCAACTCTACCTTTATGCCATCACTCTATTCCTAATGTTTCCCCTTTCCTACTTAAAATTTTCCCTACATTCTTTTTACCCCCATTAAATTTCACCCTACTCATCTACCTAATTTCCAATCCCCTGCCCAAAGTCCATAAACACTTCTCTTTTCTCTGTCCACACCATCCAAAAATTTGTTTTTCTCTGTCTTTTTGTTGATTATATTTTTAGATTTTTAAATGTTGATTATATTGATTTTTTTACATTTTTGTAAGATTGTTTTTCTTACTCTTTTTGTTTTTTGTTTGCTTTGTTTTTTCTATATCCATTGTTCTTTATTTTATTTTAATTTTTTTATTAATATATTACCTGTATTTGATTTTACTTATGTTTTCCCTAACCTGACATGATTTTAGTTATTATTTGTAGTTTGTATTAACCTACAGGTACTTGCTGTTGGCATTTGTTGGGATTAGTGGCTGTTCTATTAGAGTTTTCTCTCCATATATGTAAATTGTTCTACATTTCTTTCTTTTTCTCTGTTCTCCCTTACATTTTTTCCTGCTCAACCTACTCCCAATTTCATTTTGGCATTCCTTTCTTTTCTTTCCCTTTTTCTTTTCTCTTTTTTCTTGTCCTATTCCATAATTTGTCTCCCTCTGTTGGTCACCCTTATTTGTGGCTATTGATACTGTCAAGGCATTTCTGTTCAGTGCCTTCTGCATTGTTCTGGTTATCTTGTATTTTGTGCTTTTAAATCAACACAGGAGAGAGAACTACATAACCAGACACCCAGACAAAAGAGACCAGGGGGAGACCAAGAAACAGCCCACATTTAAAAGAAGGCATCACCAAACAGGAAGTAAATGAAATGGAGGCAAGCATCCTGCAGAGAAAGAATTCAGCAAAATGGCCATAGATGGCTGAAAAGAATAGAAAACAAATTCAACAACAGGAGTAAGAACCAAGAGAAAATGAACAAGAACGAAGGAGAAATGAAAAAAGACATCACTGCTGTAAATAACTCAATAGAAAGCATCAAAAGCAGACTAAAAGAAGCAGAGGACTACATCAGTGAGTGAGAAGATAAGGTAGAAAAAGTGCACAAATAGTGCAGCTTTTAGAAAAAAATTAAAAAGCAGGAGGAGAGCCTAAGGGAACTATGGGACAACACAAAACAAAACAATATTTGCATAATCAGGGTCCCAGAAGGAGAGGAAATTGCGCAAGGAAGAGAAATTCGGTTTGAATATATGACAGAAATCTTCCCTGATATAGGAAAGAAAAAACCCACAAAAATCCAAAAGGTCACAGAGCCCAAGCAAAATGAACCCCAAAATACCTATACCAAGGCTCATTATAATTAAATTGGCAAACGACAAAGTAAAAATCTTAAACGCAGCCAGAGAGAGAAAATTTCTTATAAAAGAACGACCATCAGGGAGGAGCCAAGATGGTGGCATAGGTAAACACCTACACTGCTGCCTCGCACAACAATTTCAAAACTACAACTAAAAGACAGAACAGACATCATCCAGAACCACAGGAAAGCTGGCTGAGTGGAAGTACTACAGCTAGAAGGAAAGAGAGGGGCTCGCAGACACCCAGAGGAACTGCAAAAAGCTGAGGTATGGAGACGCGCGCGATGAGAGAGCGGGTGCCCGAGTACCTGGCTGGCTTTCTCTGACGGGAGGGAAACGGAGACTCCCAACGGCATTGAACCCCTTATCCTACGACACTAAACCCCAGATCCAGCTGAAACTCATATGGGGGGAGTTTGGACTGTGAAAAGGGAGAGGTGCACGGAAATTTGGGGGAGTCGCAAAAGATAGGAGGTTCTGGTCCCAGTCACGCACGCGCACACATAGGGTGCTGGCGCCACACTGAGGACAGATTGCTGATTCTGCCACTGGCTTTTGCGACTGGGCGGGAGACAGACCCTCCCAGCTCTGCCACTTCTGAGTCCACTGGGCCCCTGATTCAGGCGAAGCCCTGGAGACCTAGACTCGTGTGGTCCTGGTGCGCAGGGGAGCAGGGGAGCTGGAAAGGCAGCGGTCTAGAGGCACTGCGGGCGCCCGCGCACAGGACCGCTCCAGCCATTACCCAGTCACGTGAGACTCCCGGGCCGTGGAGGGCGGGGCCAACTGGAAGGCAAGGCGGTCCCTTAAGCCCTGGGACTCCACCCATCCCAAGCTCAACAGAGGCTTCTGTGGTCTTGCAAATAAAAAAGTTTCCCCGACAAAGTGAAAATGCCAAAACAAGGGAAGGGATCAAAAACAAAAGAAATGGAGGAAAAAATACGACTGGATATAGAGTTCAAAACCATGCTTATAAGGTCTCTCAAGAATATGGAAGAAAAGGTGGATAAATTTAGCGAAAGCCTACTAGAGATACAAAAGAGCCAACTAGAGATGCTAGAGATGATACTTAAAATTAGCAAGCCCCAAGAGGAGATGAAAAAGGACCAACTAGTGACACTAACTGAAATAAAAAATATACAGAATCCTAACAGCAGACTAGAGAAAGGCAAGAATCAAGTCAAAAATTTGAAATATAAAGAAACAGAAAACACTCAAGTGGAAAAGCAAGAAGAGAAAAGAATCCAAAAATGGGAATATAATGTAAGGAGACTCTGGGACAGCTTCAAGCGTACCAACATCAGAATTGTGGGG